>JABFIG010000013.1:0-247533 GCA_017139545.1 Ambrosiella cleistominuta | reverse complement strand
GGGGGGAGGGGGAGGGGGAGACGGCGGATGACGGCGGGGAGTGACATTGTAGATAGTGTGAGGTTCAAGGTTTTGAGGGCGAGAAAATGGTGGTGTTTTTTACTTATGAGAATGAAACCGACAAGTAGATGAAAATAAATCCTTGGAAGAAAGAAAAAATGAAAACCGGATATAAATTGATCAGACGGCGAGCCGAGAATGCCGGTACAATGTCGTCAATTCCGTCACCGTCGTTGGTCAAATCACCACCCTTTGTACGACTCAACTTTTTTGACCCACCCACCCATTACATTAAAGCCTCTGTACCGCCACGACAATCTATCTGGGAAGTGTGGCGCTATCAACCTCAACGCCATACATTTTCTCACAAGGGTCTGAGCTTTTCCCTTCCCATCGTCAATGACGGGCGGTTGCGGGTTGCGACAACGATTGGATTGGACTGGATGCGCCAGGGTTTTCCCATCATCTTTGGATTCCGCCGATCAAACACATTTCATTCGATCTAGACTGTTATACGACAATCGTCCGCATGCCCTCAACCAACCAATCAAGCAAACCACCCAACCCATCATGATGGCCAGAATACATCTTCTAATACTATTGGCCGCATCATTACTAGCCTCCCTAGTCGCCGCCGAAGGTATACATCTCCTTGCATTAATCTCACATCGCCATCCATAGTCAATTGTTAACTTCCCCCCTCCTCTCTAGCCCCCATCTTCTGCAAATGCACCTGCTTCAAAAACAGCACCATCGTCCCCCTCGGCCCCTCCACCGGTAAACCCACCCCCGACCTCTTCTTTCTCCCCCGCTTCTCTTCCGCCCTTTCTCTTCCGGAATCCACCGATACCGACACCAATAGCAGCAACAATATCCCCTGCGCTCTTCAACGCCGCGTCCCACCCCCCTCCTGCTCTCGCTGCACTAAAAACTTCTGCCTCAACCAAGGCATTGACTTCTGCCAAAAAGCCAAGGACCCTGACGTGCAAACACTGTGTTTCCAGCGCGATAGTAACAAGGACAAGGCCATCATTTGGATGTTCTTGGTGGGGACAGCAGGCCTCTTGGGGTGGGCGGCGTATAAGAGGTATCGGGCGATGCGGGAGCGAGGGGTGGAGGCACCGGGGGTTGTGGCGAGAGAAGAATATGCGCGGCTTAATACTGTGAGGGGGCAGTAAGTGGGCTGCATTGACACCTTGATTATTTCTTTGGGCATTTGATTTAGCTGCATAAATTGATATCACATCCCCATACACCAATAATATAACGTCGCATCAGCCCATGGCCCTGAAATGATTGTTTAAGGTACTGATTCCAATTACTTAAAAAGTCCAATTCTAGCGTGCCACAATCTGGGTCTATATCATGCTAAAGCCAAACGTACTTATAAGCCGCAAACCCCAACACAAATATCCCAACTCATCAAATTCCTGAACGCCAACCCAAGAAATAATAAAAGGAAAGAAACACAGAAAAACACAAAATTTTGAGACTTTCAAGCGCAGCTAAATCCATCTTTTGCTCAGAATGGCCTTCTGAAACTGATACCAGTACTTTTTGATACGGGGGTTTTCGGACGACGCTGGACATTGTCATGTCTCAAACATCTTAAAGCAGGACGAGACTTCTAATCTTCCTCTAGAGTACTGACCTGAGTCTTGTTAGTGTCAGTAACCTCACCCTTGGCCTTGACGACGGTACGGCGGGTGCGGACAGCCTCGGCAAGCTGCTCGAGGACCCCAACGGTAGTCTCCCAGCCAATGCAGGCATCAGTGATAGAGACACCCTTCTTGAGGGCGGAGGGACCCTCGGCAGGGACCTTCTGGTTGCCCTCGTTGATGTTAGACTCGATCATAACACCAATGATGGAGGTCTCACCCTCGCGGAGCTGATCACCAATAACCTTAGCAACCTTGGGCTGGTTGCGGTGGTCCTTGCTAGAGTTGCCTATCATATAAAGTTAGCACTAAACACTAGCAGACTTCAAAAGAAAGTGAAATATACCGTGAGAGCAGTCAATCATGATAGCCTGCTTCTGGCCCTTCTGAGTAAGACTCTCCTTGGCAGCCTGGACGTTCTCCTTGTCAAAGTTGGGCCCCTTAGTACCACCGCGGAGGATAACAAAACCGTGCTCGTTACCCTTGGTGCGAGTAATTGCAGCCAGGCCCTGCTTAGTAACACCCATGAAGTGGTGGCGAGCAGCAGCAGCACCGATGGCGTCGATAGCAACACCGAGGTTACCGTCAGTGCCGTTTTTGAAACCAACAGGGAAGGACAGACCGGAGGCAAGCTCACGGTGAAGCTGAGACTCAGTGGTACGGGCACCAATGGCACCGACAGAGATGAAGTCGGCAAGGAACTGAGGAGAGATGGTGTCGAGCATCTCGCTGGCAATGGGCATACCAGTAGAGGTAAGGTCGCTGAAGAGCTGGCGAGAGACACGAAGACCCTTGTTAATCTTGAAAGAAGAGTCGATATCGGGATCGTTGATCAGACCTTTCCAGCCAATAGTGGTACGGGGCTTCTCAAGGTAGGCGCGCATGATGATGGTCAGGTCGTCGTCGAGCTTGGCGGCGAGGACCTTGAGGCGCTCGCAGTACTCGATGGCGGTGGCGGGGTCATGGATAGAGCAGGGACCAATGACGACAAGGAGCTTGTCGCTGCGGCCCATGATGATTTCGGCAGCATCGTGACGACCCTTGAGGACGGTCTCGAGAGCCTTCTTGGTCATGGGGACCTCCTGCGCGAGTAGGGCAGGCTGGATGAGGGGGTCCTGACTTAGGACTGCATAGTTGAGGGTAGAGCATGTTAGTCGATGTTCACAACGGGGAAATTCGATGGTAGTATTTTGTCTGTAAGGGCGTCTATTTTTCAAGAGGACCGTCCCCGTAGTAGCTAACTTCATACTGACGGAGAGAGAATATTATTGACCCCACCGTACAACATTGCCAAGATGGAGGACATGACGCATGTCGATATGTTGTGAAGTACGATAGTGATGGCACGGTCACCTTGACAAGAGTTGTTGCAAAGTAAAAAACAGGAATTTCAAGTGTGACAAACCTCTGGTGTCATCAGCAGCGACGGAAATATCCTCGTAAGCACTGGGCATTGTGATGATTAGATATGATGGTATAGGGGATAAAAGATTATCCTTTGAATATCAACGGGAAAGAATTGAAGCAAGTTCCTTTTTAAGACTTTGCAACGAATGCCGACTGTTTTTCTCTTAATAGAGCGAGTTCGGAGAAATAAAAAAAAATTATGGGTTGCGCCGTTGGGATCAAGCCAAAGTGGAAACCAAGCGGGATGGATGGAGAGGCAAATTTATAGGGTATGATATAATGCGAATCTGCATGAGTGAATTGGCGAATCAAAGTTAACGGATATATAGTCAACTTCTGCACGAAGAACAAAAACTTTTTAAATGCGAGACGATGATGCTCAGAAACGTGGGATAGTGAATCACTTAAGAAATGTCAAGACCAGATTTTTTTTCTTTGTTCTTGATAAGATAGGCTGGTGTAGCTAATAATATTTAAGGAAGGCACGAAAATTGTTCATCTGCGCCGGGGCAATGACTCGACTAGATGGACTCCAGGTTCAACTCTTAGAAGGTTCCCGGGGGCTGCTTGTACTTGCATGTGTTTCTGCAAATAGGGCCATAAGGCCCCTCGGCCGTCACGCAGATCGGGTGATGATTTTGTCTGCCGGATCCACCGAACCAAAGATTTCCATACATTCTAAGTTACTAGCAAGTCTTTTTTTTGTGATTATTTTTCTGGGAGGAGGCGCCCGCATCAGCGATGTATTTGTCTCCTATCTCACGCAGATTCTGATTCAAGTTAAGGCTCCCCGGTTTGGTATGTAATCCGTGCTCCACACCAATTAGGGCCGCTGGCCCCCTCCTTCTTTACACGGACTCGGAGGTTTCAAGGAAAGAGGCTATTTGGTTGTCCGGCTACAAAATCCGAGGATTACTTGCGTTTTTTTTTGGCATTCTCTTGTTCAGAAATGGGATGTGATGGCACCACTTGGCTTTCACAAATTCGCTTCGGACCCACTAAAAATCCTATAACGACTAACAATTCAAAACCAACATTTGAAGCTGGAGTCACAACTGTCATTATATAGACTTATAGATTACCAGATGGTGTAAACCCGTAATTGTGATGTTTTCTGACTGCATTAATTGAAATCGGTAGCCCTATATTACGTCGTCTGATTATATGATTATGTACATAAGCCGTACTTTTCGGAACCCCTACTCTTGTGATTCCATCGTCAACAGCACATCACTTGATCAGCTCCCCCACAATTTGGTCAATGTCGCCAGTGGTGTGTATGTACCTGTGGTTGCTTACACCAGGACATAGTGTTGTTGACTTTCCCAATGAGTAAGCATTAGTTCCGGTGGCGACGGCTTGACTCCGGAGGTTTGCCTTGGGAAGATGTGTGCAAGTAATTATGGATTGAATGGTGGCGTGGGAATGAGCCTCAAGTTTCTCTTGTGGTGGGTCTTTTCTCTGTGTTTTTAAGACACGGTTATGGGTAGCATAGATAATGCATGTGTATGTGGTACATAATCTTCCTTGAGAGTCTCAATTCAATGCAAGCAAATGTATCAAATACTTGAACACAAGATGAAGTCTCAACTCATATGCAAAGTACAATTTCATGTTTGTCTTGTAGTGGATACATTTCTCAAGTAACGGATATGTGCAAAGTATGTTCATCATCAGTGACGCCAGGGATTAGTTTGAATGAATACTTTGAATACCATTCTATTCCATACCACCGCGATCCATATCACCAGATGAAGATCAGTTACACAGTTTACAGCTTCCTCCATGATACCACTTTAGGTAATTTACATCGGCATCATCTGCGTCCACTACAACAATTATTTGGCATATATACCCAGAATCCAATCCCTCGCTTGGCCATTGACAAAATGTTTCTTCCACATGGGATCCATCATTCATCCGTGATCTTGTTCTTCTGGGAGTTAGGCTAAATGGATGCACGGATCTTGGACAGAAGCCGATGATATCAGCCGCAACAAGTTTGATTCCTTGGGGGATTCTTTTGCTACGTCGTAGTTTGTGTTAAATACTTACTTTCCATTCGCATAAGATCCTATTTGTTTGTGATAACTTCAGTCCAGACCAAGATGGGTTGTATGGTTGACGTTGTCGGTCATAATTAGGATTATATTATATGTTGTGGGGGGTTTGGCTTCAGGTAACAATAGCGATAATACACAATAGTGATAATGTTCGCATTTACCATTGAGCTTACACTTTGATAACTTCTATAGATATCTCTGAAAACAATGTGGATACTGTTCTATGCACAATCAAGTCTATTATATGTGCGGATATTATTTATCACATGAATATCCATCAAGAGATTTGCATGACTGTATAGAAGCATACCTGAAACCTATACTTAGATGATGTCTCTCCCGCAGACTAAACATTCCCTCCAGTCTCGACTTTGCAATACCATAATGCTCTAGTTCATCATCATCTTTTTACATTACTGTATAATGTTAGGACTGATTTCAATATCATACAAAGTCTCTAAGTGCATCAAAATGATGACTCTGAATATCATGCTTGACATATCCCAGACATCAATTCAAGCCATGATTACCAGATTGCCAGTCGCATCAACAAACTGTCCAACGTTCGTTTTTTCCCTTCAGATTTTGCATAAACCAACAGTAGCTACTGTGTCTCTCACCCCATAGCTGTAGCAAAATTTCACTAAGCATCCACTTGTGATCCATAATGGCGATCTTTCAGTGAAACCAAACGACTTTCCTCTTCTGAACCTTGCGACCTCGTACAAATCTGCACTGGCGATCGTGAGTGCCGCCTCCTATGTATGTATACCGCCGAGTTTTGTGCTGCCTTCCTATCTAAACGATTATGACGTGAATATTAACTTGCAAAGTTGCGCTACTCGGCTTGCCAGAGATTTCCACAAGTGTTGTATCAGTTGTGACACCACTTGTCACAGTTCAATTCCTAAATAGATAAATAAATAAAAACTTGACTCTTTCCTTAAACCACGCCAAAAACCCCGCCACCTTCTGCGCCCCCAGCTGCTTTTTCGTCATTGGCTGGTTAGCTAGCCTCCCAGCCAAGCCAGCCTTTTCCTGCATTAAACTGTAGAAATTTTGTATAGCTTCCAAGAAACAATATCATACGTAGACCTTGACCACTACCTATACTAACATACTAATAAGTAGGTGCTTTTCTGTGTTTGTTTCTGTAAATACACATTGGTCGTCAATTGGCATACGACAACATCAATTTTGCTTCACCACCTGATCGGGCTTGGAACCTCATGAGATCCCACCCTTGTCTATCCCTACCGGGCCTTGTCGTGGCTGGCTCGCACGTCGTTATTGTTTAGCCTCTTTTCTTCTCACTGTCTCTCTCGATCAAAAGCAGAATCCCAGTTCCCCATAAAGGTTGCATTTCCGCTGTTTTGGAGCTCGAGGTTCTCCGTCTGTGAGATCCATCATCCGAAGAAGCCCACTCCACTTCAACGGGACCCGCCCCAGCAATTACAACTACATATATACTTTCTTTTATCAATTAAATCCCCATAGCCTCCGTATATTTCAGATACAACTTGATATTATTTTTTTCTTTTTCTCCATCACCGTCGTTATCACCATCCAACGTCCTTTTTTCTGTTTCTATCTTTGGTCACACCGACCACTCCACTTCTCTTGATTGACCTTGTAGAGACGGCCTGCATCAGCGCCTCACTGTAACCTGTAGCTTCCAAGCTGATAAGACCCAAGCCCGCATATTTCCCAACCTCTTTGGGTTTAACACGACGGACTCTGCAATTGTGCTGCATTGTATTTTTTGGTTATTTACTTCTGTGGCCTGCGTCGGACGTGATCAAGCGGCATCTTATCCCTTATTCGACATCACCTATCATCTAACTGTCGCTTTTTTCCCTGCGCCCACTCCGCTCGTATCTTGTCTCCATCTACACTCACACCAATTCATCATCTGCGCCCACTCACACATCACATCATCTGTAGTCATGGCCTCGTTAATTCCTGGTCAACATGTCCTTGCCCGCAAGAGAAGCCGCTTGGTTGAAGATGAAGGCCAGGAGCTGGATACCTTTCCGTTGACAGGGTTCTCCGAACACCGAAATGTAAGCACCGAACTGCCAATGGCTTGCCAAAACTTATCTACACCATGACAATTGTACTTACGCAACTGCAAATCATCAGAAGCGAGTAAACTGCCAGTCATTACTGAGCTCTCATGGTCAAGATGCCGATTCTTCCGGCTTCAGGTTCTCCGCTGCCGCCCCAGTCCCTATGGTTCTGGAACCCCTCTATTCCAATGTTGAAAAAGTCATCCACCAAACACCTGTCACTCGGCACTTCAGCCATATGCCTACGCCAACAGAATGCTCCTTCTCCGAACTAATGCACCAACATTGGGCAGGTCCTGGCCCCACAATCTCCTTCTCCGACGTCCAACCCGGCACTGAATGCTCCCCAGATCTCATGGATGACTCTATCCCCAGAAGCATCGAATCAGACATGACCTGGTCATCAAATGCCCACTGTCCCAACGATACCGGCCTCCCGTCACCAGAGACCCATGAGTCCCGTGTGAGCCACATGTCAGTGGCCGATATGAACCAGGACTACGACATGGAGCAGAGTCCCGAAAGAGACTTACCCCCGCGCATGAAGGTCCCCGTACTGCAAGAGCCAGCATCACCGACGCGGGAGTCAGGGTCTTCACCGTCATGGAAGGGACATAACCGGTCGCGCCACACGTTGAACTCATGGACGTGGCAGCCGGGCATGGTGCGCTCATTTAGTGTTGGCCATCACCCTGACTGCGAGAAATGCCGAATGAAAGTCACCGGACACGCCAACCATATTGTCATTTCGTAATCTGTTTACCTATATACCACCTCTGAGATTTTTCACCGGAGGCACGTGATGGAACAGCTCATGGTCCGTCCCATGTCTTGCGTCCATCGATTCGGAGAGTACTTTCGACTCGCCAATCCCTTTTTTGACTAGTTTGTTATGACCACCTTTATACCCTCATTCCTTTTTCTACCGCACACTTGCCAACAAAAGTGTGATAGTCCTTTCCTTTCTTATTTTTTTTTTGCACAAGTTTTGTTTTTTACCATGTTAAATTTGCTTTCTTTTGTCATTACTGCATATCCGAGCAAATTGGCCGGAAGGTATATCATATAGCCGTTCCATTCGGTCACAAATCATCTACACCCCGGCCAGACCGAGCTCATGTTGTTTTTCTTGCTTCTTTTTATTTGGTTGTTATTTACACTATACTCACTATTTTTTTCCGGCACGAATTGTTCGTTGCTTGATTTTTCCATCATTTGCTTTTTTTTTCTTGTTTATTATCATGAACCACCAATCAAATCTCTGATCGGCTAAATACCAAGTACTCGGGTGTACTATCTATGTAGTTAAACCCGTATAATAAATTACGTCATTTTGAATTGGTTGATTGAGCTCTTAGATAAAATCGAGATATCGTGACAATTATAGAAACAAAAAAGACAAAATTTAATTTGAACTATCGCCTGATGAGTTGCGCGGCTTGGATGAGAAGTGGAATTCTTGAGTCGCACATGTCATGTGGCAAATGTGGGGTTCGCAAGTTAACTCGGCGACTTCAGACGGCACCGCTACACTCTGTGCAACATACACCTGATAACCATCACGTCATGTCAGAAAGAAGGAAATTAAGACTAAAAATCAACCATCAGAGTAGATTAGAATTTAATATTTTTTGTTTTTTCTGCTGGTTCAAAAAAGAAGACATCCCAAAACGCCATTCTAATGCTCATACCAAACACTATAATACAGATACACCAGCTTTTTCTCTTTTTCTTCGTTTTTGTTGATGGAGGCTGGAGCCAGAGGCTTTGGTCGGGGCCGTCGTCGGTCCGACAATCGTAAATATACAAGGACTGTGAATAATATCCACATACAACGTCAATATTCCCCCCTAATCATTACATTACAAGAGTTTAGAAGAACCACCAACGCTTTGCTGACTTGGCCTCCTGTGCCGATGCTTGAGACTCAAATGGGGAAGCAATGGCAGCAGTAGCAGAGGTGGCACTAGAGGTAGCAGCATCACCATTCTGTTCCGCAACCTTTGCATCAACCGTATCCCAGATTGATGACTTGATAGGCTTGCTCGGAGGATCCAGAAGAGGCGGGAGCTTCTGGTCGCCGGCCTTTTCGATCGCCTCCTCAACCATGCGGACCTGTTCAGGGGTGGCTTGGCCACTGATGTAGGCGATACGGGCGGCGGCCAAACTGTCAGCCTCCATCTTGGCTTGCGCCTCCAGGAACTCGGCCTTTCGTTGCTTGTTGAATTTGATCATGTCGATGGCGGCGTAGACAGTGAAGACAAAGGCGACAGCTATATATTTCAGTGGGATTACGTCAGTACAATAATGACACCATACATGCAGACTGGGAGAGACTATGCATTTATCCCGGCGCATGGTTATTTCACTATTGAGATTCCAGAGTTTGACATACCGGTCAAACCAAGAAGACCTCGCTGGGTCACCCGGTGCATAGTATCAAAGAAATAGCGACCCTTGAGGATTATCTGGTCCGTCTTGGACAACGGGGCCTGCCGCGCAGCAAGGTGGGCGGCGCGCAGACGGGCGACTCTCTGAGCGGTCGTCTCGCCGACGGGACCTCGGGCCGCTGCCGCCTTGGCGGAGGCTTGTGGGGTTTGCGATGTGAAGCGGGTAGCGGTACTGACGCTACGGGGGATGACACGGGAGGACATTTTGTGGGAGCTGTGGGGTATACGGTCGGAGGTGGAGGCAGAGACGACGGGGGTGGGTGCGATAGGAGATAGGGAACGACGGCGGAAGAATCGGGAATGTCGCAAAGACACTATTAGTCTAAAAGGTGTATAGTCAGCCACTAAATAGGACTGATGTAGAAAGAGGTCTTGGTATTAAATGTGTGAATGACGGGGTCTCAAGTCGGCGAGGATCGAGATTTGCCAAAAACGCACGTCTGATAGGTTGATGCGGGACCTATACAAACTTCTTATGTCATGAGATTTTCCTCATTTTCCATCCTAGAGCTCATGGAATCGTCAACCAAGGAAGGGACCCACAATTTAATCTTCGCTTATCGCAACACAAGCTGATTGGATACAGATAACTCATGGATTTCCCCTCGTTTCTTCCTCACGTGCTGCATCACATGGGTAGAAATATTATCAGATTAAAAGTGGGGTAGCCCACAAACTGTGCGCACAACTACAAAACCCCGGTATGTACCTAATTTAATTTTTTCGTAAGAATTCTCTAGGGCTAAGATACCAATTCAAGAAATTCCAGCTATCGCGGACCCTCGCCTAATTAGCCTCCTACATTTCGAGTTCAACCATACAGACGTTGTGGCCCGGCAGACAAAATGGCGATCAAGCACAACCAGAAGATTATCAGCAACCATTTCCGTAAGGATTGGCAGCGCCGCGTCCGGGTGCACTTTGACCAGGTGAGCAGAGCCTCTGCCATCTCGTTGTCGACGAATATTTATGCGAATCGAAAGATTGGGACGAGAATATGCCGAAATTCTGCCAAAAACGACAAACTTCCCACATATCTCGATTAAAAACGACCCGTATATATCGAAATTTTGATGGCATAAGCCGAGACCGTGGGAAGGGTATCAGAATATTGGCTTGGATTCCGGATATCTTAACAAATGGTTGGAAGTTGGAAGAATTATTTTGGCTAACCAAGGACTTTTTTTTGTTACTGTGAAATAGGCTGGCAAGAAGGCTTCCCGCCGTGTTGCCCGTCAGACCAAGGCTGCTGCCGTTGCCCCCCGCCCCCTGGGCCTTCTGCGTCCCGTCATTCGCTGCCCCACCATCAAGTACAATCGTCGCCTCCGTGTCGGCCGTGGCTTCTCTCTCTCTGAGCTGAAGGTAAGCATACCTGAAAATTCGACCGATATCGACAAGAACCGCCAACAACATATTTTATGCCAATTTTTATGAGCGATTACCGTGCCGCAAGTGACTTTTTATCACATTTCATACCGCCAATTGATTGACAACCATCAAAAGTCTCCATCTATGAGCAGACTGTCTATACGCCCTGCCCATACTATTTGTTCGGTGATTTTTTCTACCCCGCATTCATGTTGCAACTATGTCGACATCTATCTTCAACTACACAAATCTGACTCGTGCGGCTTTTACGAATTCTTCAATTCTTTGATCCTCAAAATATGAACTTGGCGGTTCCTGCTCGATATCGATACCCACACACCATTTGGAACATGTCATACTAACCCAATTCTTAGGCTGTCGGTCTGTCTGCTCGCTACGCCCGTACCATTGGTATCTCTGTCGACCCCCGCCGTGTCAACCTCTCCGAGGAGTCCCTGGCCAAGAACGTCGAGATTCTCCAGGACTACAAGAAACGCCTGATTGTCCTCCCCAACTCCGAGGTCGACATCAAGTCCGTCGATACTCTCTCCAAGAACACCCACTCCACTCCCCTCGTCGATGCCGGTGTTTCTGAGATTGCCAAGTCCGAGATCCCCGCACCCATTGAGGGTGGTGCTTACCACAAGCTCCGCCTGGCCAGAAGCGAGGCTAGACTCCAGGGCAAGCGTGAGAAGCGGGCGAGAGACAAGGCTGAGGCTGAGGCTTCTAAGAAATAAAAATAAAAAGCTGTCGGATGAAGGAGGTTTGTCCGGTTGGAAATGAAATACAGGGCTGATTGAAAACTGTAACAGCCGTGGCTGGTTCCGCTGATAGATATACACAGGTCTGGAAACCGGCAATAAAGAAAGGTTTTACATCTTTGACGACAAGGCAACTTCCACAGTTTGATTTTTTAAAAAAAAAATGGTTTAATGCATATGGGATTGTTTAATGGGATTGGTTTCTTGGGGTCCTCATACTGTGGCGTTGTGTGTCGAATATTTTCTTGGTTTTGGCGAGACACGGAGTTGGACATATACAAAAAAGAGCCGTGTTCTTTAATATGTCAAACGGTATGCTTGAGAAACTGGGAGTGTAAATGTGTGAATTATGTGATAATTCTATGTAAATAAATTCCCAATACATGCCTAGCCTGACACCCCGGAGCTCGGCACCCGGCCCTACTTATGCCTCTCTCCGTAACAACGCCAATCCCTTCTCTTGTAATTCCCCCAACCTCTTCAAATTCTCGCCCCCCTGGCCTCTCTTCAGCACCTCCCCAATCAACACCACAGCATTCTCCCTATCCACTCTCACCGGCACCTGAGGCCCCGACGGCGCCTTTGCCTCCAGACCCCCCAACTCAGTCGCATCGCCCACCTTGACACTTTTTTCATCTTCGACATCTTCAACTTTCCCCTTTGTCTTCTCTCCCAAGACCGTCTCTTCCAACGTGGAGAACACTGCTTCGTTCTCCAGCACGGATAACACTACCTCGGCGCCACAAGCCGTCCGGGACATCAGGGCAAAGACGAACCAGGCTTCGGAACGGATAACGGGGTACTTTTCCTGTGTGACAAGGAGAACCAACGGGTCAGAAATCCGGGGGTGTCCTGTGTAAAAAGCGGCACGTTGCCCATCGGTGACGTCGGAAGAAAGGGCATCAGTGTGTAGTGTGCGGCAAATGGCCGCGATGGACCGGGCAGCCTCAAGTTTCGTGGGCTCGGCGTCGCTGTGGGTGGCGAGGTCGATGATGCGGTCGATGTTTGTCTGGTCGGGGTGCCTGTTGGCGGCAGGGGGTTTTCCGATGTCATAGAGGGCGTCGAGGTTGCTGCGGGTGTTGCCGAGGAGGATGCGGGTGAGGGCGATGGCGGCGTATTGGACTTGGGGGTTCGCGTCGATAGCCCAGATACGTGGGAGGACATCTTGGGCAAGGAGGCCGGCAGTACCGATGATCTTTTTGTTCTCGAAGGGCAGAGACAAGTTGCGGAGGAAGCCGAGGGCGGCGTGGAGGAGTTGGGAGTCGGTGGTGCGTGGGGAGGCGAGGAGGGCGATGAGGTTAGCGTGGAGAGTGTTTTGCTGGACCATGGCGATTGTGTTGGTGTCGGAGCGGGCGAGGTTGCCGAGGGCGATGCAGGCGGCTGAGGACACATCGGCGGGGCTGGCGGGGGAGATCCAGGCTTGGAGTTTAGCGAAGATGGGACCGTTGAGGGGCTGTGCAGACAGGAAATCGTCGAGGCCAGTGATATCGGCAAGGGTGGATATGAGGGCACGGCGGGTATTTTTGAGGATGGTGAGGAGGTCAGAGGATTCGTTGGGGTCGGTAAGGTCCCATTCGGTGTTGGCGTGCCAGATGACATCGAGGTAGGAGAGAAAGCCAGGGGTGTCGTGAAGAAGGGAGGTTTGGAAGCGGGGGGTAGAGAGGTAGGACCAGGCAGCGGTGACGACGGAGATGAAGTCGTCGAGGTCTTTCTTAATGTCGTCTTTCAGGGCTTCTTTGAATAAGACGACAGGGAGGCCCAGTGGGGCATTCGAGGTCTCGGTGTCTGGTAGGGACGGGTTAGACTTGTGTTCAGTCCAGGTCATCTATGTCACTTACCATGAATTGTCAGCAGGCCAATCAACCTTGCTAGTAAGGCCATGGCCCCCTCAGCGACATCGCTGTTCTCCCCCATCAACATTTCGTAGACCTTTTCCGTGAATTTGGCCTCGGCAACGGCCTTTTGCGCCGGTTCTGTGACTTTGTTAGCGCCGGTGTTGTGACTTTGTGTCCGGTGATACTAGACTAACCGTAGTCATTGCAGATGTTGAAGAGAACTGGGACGACAAAACAGACAAATGAGGGGTCCAGAACAAGAGGGGTGAGTGTGGGGATGAGATTGTTGTCGACAATGAGAGCACGGTTGGAATCTAGGAGATAGGGTTAGTAAGAGGTTGACCTGGCAGGAGCTTCAGAAAATCAGGGGAGGACGAACCTGTGTCGGCGCAAGAGTTGCCGGTGAGACGGAGGGTCTGCACAGCGAGTTTGTGAGAGGTGTGTGTGGACAGCTTAGAGACCATTGAAGTCAACAGAGCACTCTCACCAATAAGTTGGCGCCAGTTTGCTGTCATGATGTCAGTTGGGTATCTCGATCAAGGGCCTCGTATATATTCCAAATGTTCAACAGTGGACGGAACCAAAACCTACGTTGTCTACTGGCATCAGCAACCTTCTCAAGCCATGAGCTGGCAGCGTCAAGCTCACCGGCTTTAATGTGCTTCTCAATCGTCTGCTTGGCCTCCTTGATAACCTCCAGCCGCTTGTTGACGGCGTCCACGTCGGACCCCGTTGTCCAGAATGTCAACGTCTCTTGTAATATTTGAACAGAATCCATGATGTCTATGAAAAGGGGGTTGAAATCAATATATGACTCGTCTCACTATCATGAGTTTCTCTCTTTACCCTCATCTCATCTTACCCGTTCTAGCCCAGTTCGTCTGAATATTGGGGTTTGCCTTACCACGGACTGAATACGCCCTTCATACCCTAGCAGTTATTAACCCTTGGTATCGGTATAACCCTACTTATGACCAAGAGCTCTATGCAATTCTGCATTCTACAGATTTAATGATGATATAAGTTTGACGACATCTGAGTAAAATTCCCACAGGATTAACCAAACTTTAACAAAGAATTTAGGTCTGAATTTTTTGATTTTTTTCTCTTAATGTCAAAGAATTTGACAAAAGACAGAAACATCAGTCGACCATCGCCTTTGGGCGATGCAATTGGCGTGTCACCTACCTCTTGAACGCTTACACGAACGGGGCACGAATACCGTGATTCTGTTTGTACTGTTTATTTACATAATAACGTGGTTATTGTATATTCATATTAGAGGTGAAATTAGAGGGTTGAATGTGCCATTTTGAAGCATTGGTAAAATCCAAAAAATAAATGCTCGATTTAGAGTGGATCGATGACAGCTGAACAGCCCGGGGGATTCGTGATGAAACTAACACATTGACATTCTAGAAGAAAAAATTGTGTTTGAAATATGGACAAGATGTGGCGATGGGATGGATGGTGGGGTCAATCAGGCCTCATATGGATAATGTTGCAGAATTTGTATATCAAAGTATTTTACTACAATCCAAGTCGCGATTCTTCAGTGAGGCTTTCCGCATCCCTCCACTGCACACCTGTGGACCCTTGTACAGACACACAAACCCTCCTGCACCTCGGAGTAACACTCCCAAATCAACCCTCTTTGTCGCCATCTCACCCACCAACGTGATCCTGTCACGACCTCGGCACTTTAACTGCCTAGATGGTCAGATCTATTACCTGCGTGTTCTCACCAATAACAATCTTCAACATGTAGTGCGCTCAAAGGGACTAATGAGGGTTAGCTAAAGATATAGTGGTGTATGTACTCTGAGACCAGCCAGCTGGCGTGGTAATTGCCTGTGCGCATTTCTTTGTCTGGGCGTTCCTTCCCCCTTCGTCGTTGCCGTCCTTTGGAGCCCCGCATTGAATGTGACGAGCTGCGGTTGTTAGCGGTGGTGGCGGTGGCAGTTGCTCAAAGTTTCCTTGAAAGACTTTTTATTTGTGTTTTAAGAAAAATAAAATCTGAATCTATGAATTTCTTTTCTTGAATATATTTGACCATCTTGGGATCTTTTAATCATTTCCAGCATCAAATTACTGAATATATATGTACATCTCGACATATATTACAGCTTACATAACCTGATCCATTATCACCACAAACCCCGCACTAACCCAGAGAGCACCCGCCCCGATTGATTGCCAACCCACCTCTTTCATCTTGCCGCCCCAAATGGGGTACACAAATTCTGAAGACGGTCTCGCCTACGGCGATTCTCACAAAGAAACCCAACGCAAAGCCTATGAAAAAGACCTCCGTGACAAAGTCCCCTCTGCCGCTCCCTCGTCCTCCCGCCGCTCCCCCCGTGACTACGACCCCCGTCGCTCCGATCTCCCCCCTTCCCGCCAACGCCAACGCCATCGCCCTTACCACGACTCGTATTCTTCTGACGATGACTATCGGGCTTCTAGCCGCATGACGGCCTACAGAGACGACAGAAGACCGCCACCATCGGATTACCCGGGGGACTCGAGATCCCAGAGTCACGTGCGCGAGTCTTTTTCTAATAGAGGCCGGTCGAGACGTCGGTCGCCGACGCCAGACATTGATCCGAAAGGACGCTCGAGGTCGCGGTCCAGGATGACGAGCGGATATAGAGCGTCGTCACGGTCTCCGTCATGGTCGCCCCGGCGCAGCCGTCTCTATTCTCGGTCGCCGTCGAGAATAAGTAGTTATCATCCTGATCTCAGATACCCAGGGCCTTCGCAATCGAGATCTAATATCCCAGACTGGGAGGGCCGTTCCCGTTCTCCCTCGCGGGGCCCACCACGCTCATCTTCTCGGGGTCCTTCCCGGATCCTTCCCCGTTCGCCACCCCGCGGAATGTCAAGAGGACCCCATTCCCCGCCCCATGGCTTGCGCTCTCCATCTCATGGTCCCCGTTCTCCTTCTCGCGGACCTCTCTCACGCTCCCCGTCTCGTGGGCTACCTCCCCGCTCCATGTCGCGAGGACCTATCCCAATGCATGATGGCGGCTACTTTTCCGACTCTTCGCGCTCGAGATCGCCGCTCATGATCCATGACCGTCCCTATTGGCCGGAATCCCGACCAGGATCTCCCCAGTCTCGGTCACGGGTGTCTGATTTGCGTCGGGCGAGGTCAATGTCTCGTGCGCCGACAGCGCCTTCAGTTCGTTTTTCCCCGTCGCCACCGCCCATGGATCGTAGACGCCCACCACTAGGTAATCGCAATGATAGGGATCGGTATGCTCCATCATCCCGGCATGGACCACCCCCGCCTGACCCTCGTTATGGGCCTCCACCGGATCCCTACCGCCGGGGTTCTTGGAGCCGTAGCCCATCGCCATCCGGCCATTCAAGACGACCTTTATCACCCGAGAGTCCCCATTTGAGACGTCCACCATCGCCTAAAAGTCCTCATTCCAGTTACCGGCCTCGACCGCGGCCACTGTCGGTTGATGGGAGTCGCAGCCCCCCACGGCGGGTTCGCCGGGGATCGATCGATTCCATTGAAGACAGTTACATGGCCGGGCCCCCGCCCCCAGGACCCCACAGACGGGATTATGTTGGTGAACGTCGGGATGAAGCGGTCCACCTTCGCCGTGCCGGGAGTCCCCCATACCCTACTCGGCCAGAGTCCCGGGGAAGTCCCACTTTTCAAAAACCCAACAAGGTATTTTACGATGATCAGCCGACCAGACCTCCGCCAGAGTTCCTGCGGGAGCGTCTGGGGAAACATGACCAGCAAATGGTTCTTCACTCTCCGCAGGAACGGGAACGTGCCCATTCTGAATATCGCCGGGCAGAGTCACACCGCCATCGCTATTCTGGTAACGAAAGCAGCCCAGAGCGGACACCCAGAAATCATGGCGGCATGATGCAGCAGGTTTCACGGATGAGACACGAGAGACATTCAGAGAGACAGGGCAGTGTTGACTCTGATTGTGACGGCGATATGCAGACGGTTACCCGGAATGAGCACTTGAAGGCCGGCAGAACCAAGATTCCGATGAAGTATGTGGAGGAAAGTGTAATTCTGGAACAGGGTTATGATTATCATGTTGAGGTAGGCATCACTCAGTTATTCACTAACTACTTGATTGGAAAACTAACATTATTGTTTAGGGTCGTGCCTTTATCATCGAACATGCTCTGGACAAGACCCAAATCGACGACCTTTTGGAGCAGAGCAAAGTCTCTCGTGCTAAGCGCACGGAGCCTGGTAGCTTTGATAACACCACTCTCATCAAAAAGAAGAACGGCCATGTCATTGAACGCAAGGACCGTGAATCGTTCCATGAAGAGATCATCCTTCGGCCTACACCGCCTCCCAAGGTTCGGCCAATCTCCATGCCTCCACCTGTTCGTCACAAGACCCCAACACCTCCGCCAGCACCAGTACTCGCGCCGTTACCAGCTCCTCCCATCCAGGCCTTGCCGGCGCCCCAACCGATGACAGTACCATACCCAATTCCCGTGCCAGTACCGGTACCCATGAGGCCCGATGCTCATGTCGTGGATGCAAACCCAACACAAACATATGAACAGCAAGCACAGTCCGTTTATGCCAGTGTTACTCAGGGAGTTAGCACCGGTCCTCCACCTGCGCACTTCCCCATGCCCCCTCCAGGTGTCTACTATTCCACACCTCAACCACCACCGCAAGTGGGAGGTTACTACCCACCACCCCCGGCCCGTGCTGTCCCACCAAGCGTCGCACCAACGACAAAGACGACCAAGACCAAGAGCACCTGGAAATATGTGTCTGGGCCAAACCTGAAGACAGTTGCTCCACCCCCAGAGCCCTCCGTCGCCCCCACCATCAAAGACGCCGCCCCCCCTCCCGAGTTCATGATGCCTCCTGCCCCCACAGCGCCCATTCCCTCTTCCAGCACCGCCTCCCTAACTACTGCTAACCTTACTGCCCTTAGTGGCGCCGCCACCGCCTCCCCCTCCACTGCCATCCTCTCTGCCGCCACCCTCAGCGCCATCTCCTCCCGCCACCGTTCCCGCTCCCGCCCTCGCTCACACAGCCGCTACCGTTCCAAATCCCGACACTCCCTCCACATCTCACGTCACGAATCAACGAGGGCCAAGAGCCGGGCGCGCAGCCGGAGTGTTGGAGGGGTCTTGGTGAGGGCGAGGGCGGGGAGTGATGGAAGTGTTTATTTGGAGGAGGATGAGGTAGAGAAGGTGGATGAGGGGAGGAGGGGGGCGAGGATTGAGGTGGATAGGAAAGGGCAGTTGAGGATTAGTCGGCCGAAGAGGAAGGGGGGATGAAGATAGTCTGTTGGTTATGTGTGATTGGAATGTTTTATATTTGTTTGTATGTGGAACACTTGTCAGTGTTCCTTTGACGATTTTAATAGATTATTTTTTTAATTTGATAGTATCATGTCCATCTTCTCCATCTTGGACCTCCAAGGTCCAAAATAGTGAAGAAAGAAAAGGTCTCCAGGTCCCTTTGATATCCTTGTCATCAGATAATCAGATAGATACCAAAAGACCCCGCTGACGGACGAGCCTCTGGCGATGCTGGCGGGTTTATGACATATAACGTGTATGATTTCTCATCTATCATAACCCACCCATAAGCATCGTCAGACTTTCCAATATCTGTAGATTGTTAGCATGGTTCAGTTGGGGGTATTCATCTGTGTGTATGTCGATTGGTGCCTAGAAATGATTAGTAGAGATGCATATATGTATGTGTCTGTATGTATGTACTCCTCCATCGAGGATCCATCGTCAATGCTCATTTTTGATCATGTAATATAAATCCATAAAAATTCCATTGTGGACACCGGAACTCCCAACCCCACAATCGATCTTGTTGTTTATCTCTGTTGATTCAACCCATCCACCCGCTCGTTCGCTTTCTCGGTGTTTTTGTCATCTCCTCTTGTATACATCTTTCGTACCCTGTTTTAGATTGATTCCACGCCCCAAAAATTGTGAACCTCGCTCGTCGAATTTGGGGGGTCGAAAGTTCCCCTTGTCCAAAGTTTCTGTCTATCTGTTTTCCATCAAGAGATCTTGCAAGTCAAGAAGAAATAAGTAAAAAAAGAAAAAGAAAAAAAAAACCCCGAAAAAGATGAAGAGCAAGTACAAGCTCCCCTTGAGCTCATCGGGCAGTCAGATGATGCACTCCAGCCAAAGAAACAAAGACAGAAAAAGAATAAAGAATAAAACCCAACAAGGTGGACTGACCTACCAAAGACCGAAGACCAAAGCCAACAATAACAAGGATATCACCATAAAAACCTCCAAAATAGCTCAGCTTGACCACCTATAGCACGTACGCCCCCAAAAACCGAACAACAATGAAAAAAAGAGACAGCCCTGGGAATCGACAAACCGGGACCACCGTCGCGTAAAGACAGAATCCTCCAAGCTAACGCCGCGGTATCTCACGATAGATCAAAATAAACAGAAAAAGGTAACTTCTTCATGCAAAAAGAAACCCCATCTTCAACGACGGCCCTCTTTTCTATTATCGCGGTTCCGCCGACCACCGCCATTCCACCCTCTTGGCCCCGCTGGCCTTGCCATATGATCCGCCGGCGGCGGATGTCCCCTAAAACTCGTCGGCGGTCTCGACGGCAGCCCATGGGGACTCCCACTATACGCATTTCTATTCCCGCCGCCCACACCCGGTCTGCCGGACCGTGGAGCACCGAGTTTATGGAAGGCGTTTTCGAGAATAGTGCGTTGGTTGTCGAAGTGAGAGTAGTTGGCGCCCAGGATGGGTTCGAGGAGGGACTTGTAGTTTTTGAGGCCGTCGTCGGCGGATTCGAAACGTTCGACCATGGCAGTGTACGCGGCGGCGAAGCAGGCGGCAACTTCAGGGAAGCGGGAGGAACCACCAGAGATGTCGTTGGCAACGTTGTTAGGATCGATGATTGAGAGCCGCTCAAGGTTCTTGTAGACTAATGATTGGACATGGGTCTAAGATGTGTTAGTATCGCTGGACTAGTAGATATGCAGACATTGTAGTTGCGGACTCCTACCTTTGGGACATATGCCGGAGGGTTCATCTGAATGGCAGTAGTAGCATAATCGAAGTTGTTTCCGTATAAGTTAAAAAACTCCATCAACAACTTGCCAATGTCCTCATCGCCGCGGGTATTCAACCCCTGGACGACAGGATCTAATTGCAACATGCTCACAACCAAGCAGCAAACTGAAAATCCACCAATGCCGCCGTTAACAGGCTCATTTAACGCGCGGATTGCCATAAAGTTCTTAATAAGAGTCACAAGCTTCGGCATAACTGGGTAGTCCTCCTTCCAGCTCTTGAACGTCGATATGGCATCAATACCGCCCATGTTCTCAAATGAGACGTCAACCTTCAGGTTGGTCTGATGATCAACATACTTGACAAGCGGGACCTTGGCACCAATAATCATCTGAATCGAGTTAGGTTGACATAACTGGTTGTTCACCAAAAAGGCCCTAAACTTGTACATGAATGATTTGGAACGCTGAGTGGGGGCACCACCATTATAATGACGCCGCGAGACAATCACCAAATCCATGTCGGCAGTGGGCAGATAGAGGCCAGACATGAAGGAACCAAAGCAAGCAACCTCGCAATCTGCCATACTATAGTTGCGTTTAATGGCCACTTTAAGACGATCAATCAGATCCTGTCTAACTGATTCTTCAAAGTCGCGAGGCTCTACATAGCGGTAAAAATCACACACTTCCTCGGCCAGTCTAGAAACAATATGTTAAGCTTGGACAATTTCAGATGACAACCGCATGTTTGTCAAACTTACCTAACAATTGCTTCCTTCTTGTTATCATATTCCTGAATCCACGGCGTAGTAACCCGCTGACCAGGAGCCATAGCCCATTCACCATAGTGCATGTTCAGTGTTTGCATCCCTCTAGCTGCCCGCTGTTTTCTTTTAGGCATCGGCTTCAAAAAGTCATCCGCCGTCCGTTTCCGTGACTCAAAATCTCTAGTAGGGGTTGTCGGAGTAGAAATGTTAGTCCACGTCTGGGACTGTGAGCTGCTGGCAACCTCGATGACCTCCTCTTCGTGGTCGCTATCATTTACAAAGATCATTTCATCGAGATCAGCAGCAGGCGTCGACTTGTGGTCTTCATTAAGACCCTTACGAATCATCATGAGCAGTTCCTTGGTCCGGTTTGAACTACGATGATCTTCTGGGGCGATAGCCGTGTAGGGATTGGCGTTGGACCACCGAGGAGCCACCTGTGCGGCAGTGGCAGTAGTGGTAGTGGTATCAATGGCAGAAACAGTAACAGTAGTAGCAGAAGCCGGCTCCGCAGACTGACTCTTCGCTTTATCTTCAGTTTCCTCGCCTTGGTTGGCCCCCTCAGTTTTATCCTTCTTCTCGTTATCATTCGTGGTAGGTGCATCGTCAGCAGAGGTCTTAATTCGCTTTTCCCGATGCTCGCTATCTGAAGCATTCCCTTCACCATCAGAAAGCTCCATCTCCTGCTCCGAGTCATCGGTAATCTCATCAAGAGCTTTATACCTCGTCCCATCTTTGCCATCACGCAGGCTAATAACCGGCTCCGAACTATCCAACGTCAACATGGGCCGCTCCGCCGCATTAAATCTCTGCCACGGCGATCTACCATTGTGACCACCCGCCCCAAATCTCGAGCGACCCCCTCTACCTAACCGCCCGCTATCTTTGGGCCTTCTACGGTCCCTATCACAGCGAGGCGTATCATTCTTAGAGCCGCCAGCGCGGTCCCTAAAGCTAGCAGGGCCACTGGGAGGTTGAGAATTAAAGGTGAAGTCTCCCTGGGGTGGTCGGTACGAGTCTCTGCGGTCATTTTGGGGCCCCAAGGGGGGTTTCGCGGGAAGGGAGCTGGGCCCGTTTGTGTAGTTGCGCCGGCTATGGCTGCGGCGATCTCCTCCGCCCATGATCGGTGGTGGGTTGTATGTATTTCTTTGCTTTTGTGTTTTTTGTGCTTGTTTTTTTTCGGTTGATTGTGTTGTTGGCGACAAACTGGAGATGAGTAGTCGTGAGCTTCCCGTACGATGAAGCGCGGATAGCGATGTTGTTTATGGTTTGCAAATTTTTTTTTTTCTTAACGTCGGGTGCGCGACTATGAGAACCCTTTTTTTCCTTTTGCCGTTGCGTAGGACTAGTCTGACCAAGTTCAGAAAAATATATTTGAGTGGCCTTTTGCCGTGCGTGCCTGGTTGCAGCATAGTCCTAAAGTTTGATAACAACCCTGTCGCGACCTAAATAAGGTTGAGTTCTTGCCAAACTTTAGGGTCATGGTAGCCTAAGTCATGTGACTTATATCCGGCTAGGGTCTATCATGCCTGTGACATGTTAGGGTTGGCCCGTCGCAAGTGCGGAACAAACATCTTTCCAGAACTTTCATGCAGAACGAGACGCACTTCGCGCTGGTTACCCTTTTTGGCATTGTCATCAAGTCACACTCCCCTCTTCAACTGAGACGTATTTCTCCAGCTATTCACGTAGGTGTTGACATCTCAACAGTATTCACATATTTAACTCCGACGTTGCTCAAGGGAATCACCTCACAGTAAGTATTCTAGGTGAATGCGACCTGTTCCCCCCACTGGGCCATCATCATTGCATATGGACACATGAATATGTATATCACCCACTAGAATAACGGAGCTAGCCTATAGCCGAGATGTGGGTGATATATTATGGATTAATAATGCCAGGTCAATAAATCGGCCAAAGAATGGTAACATCAAGTTCTACATTTGTACATATGATAACATATCACTGTACTCTGCGTTTGGCGTCGTACATAATCCTTATATGTATCTATATCCTTATCTAACCGCATGACACCGAAGCACATAATCTAAGCCCACCTTAGGTTGAGCCAAGCAAAGGAAAGTCCCAAATGAAAGCCGGTGAAAACATGGCGGCTAACAGCTTTGTGTCCGAATTGACAGGATTTTGCCACTTTCTATCAATCTGTGGCGATGCACTCAGGATCACCCCGAAGAAGCGGGGCAGTTCGGACTAATTCTGATTCACTTCGCTCCACAACGTTGATTTGACTATTTAGTAATCAGCCACATCATAATACAAGAGAACCATGTTCAGGCATGCCCCGCAGCGAGAGGGGGCCCCTTTGAGGGAATTCTTGTGTCTAGATGCCCACTTATTTACATGTACACCCATTAGTCCTCTGTCGAGGACCATCAGCTTGGAAAGTACCTTGCGTGTATTAGTTCCAGCTCCTCAACAACAATTCCTAGCTCTGCAATAATGATGTTTCCACATATACGCAAACATGGAACAAGAATATTCGTAGGTGTGTCAATCTGTGCGTGTCTTCAGAATTTAGCTGGCAAAAGGAGGACATTTATACGACTTGTACCTTAATATCCAACCGTCAGCTAGAAAGAACATGGCCCAACTAGCCTCAGCTCGCACTCGGAAGTCGGAAGTCAGCGATGATCAACGTCTCCCTGTGTGACCTTTTCCTCATTTACAGGCCCTCAACAAACAGTTGGTAGGGGACAAACGACCATTCCAGCCGTATAGAAATGAACCAATGCAAGTATACGAACTAGCGTACATGTCTGGAATGAAGAGCTGGATCTCAGACTCTACCTCAACTCTCCTTTGAGATACAGCATATATACATGAACATGAAAAAAAAAATAAGATAATGTTGGAAGTTGATTCATGTAGCCGTCAGGGGTTTGGTATCTGTATCCACTCCACTCATGCGCCGACAATATTTGTCAAATCCCACAACATGAAGGCGCAGGGACGCCATCAAATGCAGTCTCAGCCATTGCATCTAACTTCGGAGGGCCCACCAACAAACCGAAACAACCCAGCCAAAGAAGAGCCAAGTTACCAGATGACTACACTTGGGCTAAAATGGATATATCCTCCTTCTGGTGGTACAACTCTTGTCATAAACGGACCTGGAACCATGACAAGATTATTTTACTGATCCCTGACACACTTCTCAGCATGTATAGACTCTACCGAACCGTATCCAATGATCTGTGGACCTGAATCTTCCAAACTTAAATATACGTATCGTATATATCACAACAGAGCCTTCTAATTCCATCACTGTACCGATAGCGGTTCTTTCCATTGCGTCACCGGTTACGTGCGAGAGGGGCTTGCATTATTGGCGCTAGAATGCAGGCTTTAGTGAGCTTCTAGCGCTGAGTTGGTTCTTTATGGAAACGAAGGATGCAAAAGGTCCGAAATGTTCTTTTTTTAACTTACCAGATTCTTATTTGTTAAGTGAAGGAGTAAAATGCGGAGGTTCGGGGGCTTTAAATTGGTAACCCAATTTTGAAGAGATGTAGATGTAGCTTTGCAGTTATGGCTGTTTCTCTAATGGAATGAGTCGAGTGCATGGGTTGGGTTATTCTGGGGGCGGATAGCTGATATTCACTCCACATGGAGATCGTGATTCCTATCGAGGACTAATAATCTGGTAGACAAAGAGAGAGCGGTTATACGGCTGATAGGAATACATCAAATAGCAACAAGGAGACTGGGATGCTGATTATTTCCACCAGTTAACCATGCCACCCAGCTAGGACTCGTTGCCGAGCTTCTTCAGTTGATGATATACTCATCTACCAAGATGATGACCCTGGGTGTGTATTTGCATCATCAAGACTAATCAGGAAACTTTACCTTTACTTGACCCTCACGTCAAGTAAGCTGTCATGAAGGCATGAAGGATTGAGCTAAAGTTACTCTGCATGAGAACAAAATCCTATCACGGCCATCCATTGACACTTGGTCTGCCTTCCGGTCAAGTTTGTCCCAGTAGAGTCTAGCGTCACAGCCTTTATTTGGTCTTGAGTCCCACACAATTTGTCCCCGTTGTGGCCGGCCCACTTGGTTTTGACATATTCGGTCAGTCTTCATGATGATGATGGGGGTGCATATGAGGCCCCATATGTGTGTAAAGCCTAGGGTTAGGGGTTTTCATGTAGAAGACTCCGTTTCTAAGTTTTTGTGGTGGGACTATATAGACAGGGTTCGCTTCTTGGACCTTGGCGGTGATAGGTAGTCAGAAGCATTTGATGATGATTTTTGTGTATTTGATGGAAAAAAACAAATGTGGGGGGAGGGAATTGTCAAAGCTTGCCAGACGAGATTTCTAAAAAGGCTATAAGGAAACAAGAAAACTCGGCCGAACTTGTGTAATCATATGACAAAAACCCTAGAAAGAATATGCAGATAAAGGGTTTACTTTGATCCATTGTTCTGGTATTTAGAAACAGAACTTGAAAAGAATGACATCAAAAATGTTGACATGGATCTTCAATGCTACTCTTCCAGCTAAGCGAAGCTCAAGTCCCACATGACATAACATCAAGTTATATATATATATATATATATATATAACAAATACATACCTATATGTGCTTGTCTATTTCTCTGATTACTTATGTGCCATCCCTATCTGCATGTTCCACTTCCGAAACACACTCCAATCCCGACCAACAAGTTCGCCCACCACCTACCACCTAACCACATCGAGCTCTAGCGCGCCTGTGATCCTGCTGAATGCATAATCAACATGTAACTTATAACTTCTGCAGCGTCTCCTGCAAGTAAGAGTCTTTGAGGATCTGCCAAATTACATAATACAGACATACATACACACACATATATATATATATACATATAGACAAAATATATACAGCCTAATAGATACCTCAGCAGACCGGATGGACAGACAGACAATTTTCCCATTCCTCGCGCTATCATGTTGTTTCTGCCTCGGCTCCGGTCCCGCCTTCACCCTTACCTTCACCTTCACCCCTTCACCGCTTGAATAAAAAGTCTATAAGATGTATTTATTTTCTTCTTATGTACAGAATGACGGGTCGGAGGGATGTATGGCACAGCGGAGTTTTTTTTTTTGGTAAAGTTGCAGTCAGTCATGGGAATTATCATTGAGGATGAGGATGAAGTGCAAATGAGTGTGATAGGAGTTGGGCACCGATGACTGATGGAGGAAAGAAGATTTTCTTTCTGTTTTCTTTTTTATTTGACAGACGCTGTTTCCGCCGGGTAGGGGGGGGGTTGACTTTTGGTAATAATCTGCAGCATCACGGACGCAGAAGAAGTTGAAAGCATATTAAATAACAAGGGATACCTTCCTTTTTTTTCTCTTTTTTTTCTCTGTTGTTGGAAGAAGCCACAAGGGTTCCACAGAAGACGCATATATACAACAAAATATTACCTTTTTTTTTTTTTTTTTGGAAAAGAGGTTTGAGTGAATTTTTTTCTTATGTATATGAAGATGCATGAAACTTTAGAGGGGAGGGGCTGCGCAGGGAGGCGTGGTGTAGTTCAAGGGGATATGTTGGTTACTGTCATTTATATGTTGTCTGACAGGTGATGGAGAGTGAGGACAAACAGATGGATAAATAGGCAGGTTAAGTGTTATAAGAGTGATATTAAAGCAGGTAGGTTGAGCTTATATCCCGGTACATAGTGTGCTGGGTGATAATGGTTAGTTCGATGCCTTGATCCGGCAGTTGGTGTGACTATTATCCAAATGGTGGACACGTAATAAATATCAGATCTGTATCAAATGTGACAACGGATCAGCCACGGATTAGACGAACCCTCCCTATGTGACTCCATACCATCAGCTCTTGGAATTAAACGAGGCAATTGTGACCGTCAAGGGAGAATACAGAATACAGCTTGAATGAGTTGACCAAAGCAGGGATACAGTCAAGGTAGTGAAGTTCATCGACAGTGACTGCATGGAACTTGAAGACAGTAGCCGGGGCAACTGTTGCACATAATCGAACAAGATATGCAAATATTAAGCTAATGGTGGATGGTGTGGCCTGGTAGATGGTGTATGTATGTGTGGCAGATGCGGGACTAGGAAGGAAAGTGTTCAAAGGCATGATATATGTACATTGATGTCTGTCTATATAGTTATATAGATGTTCACTCTTCAGCCACATGAAGAATGAAGCATTTTTTTTTTCAAAGTTTTCGAGGTTGGGGACTAGAGTGTTAGGACCATGAGAGAGAGTGGCTGATAATGTGTGAGTAGAATCATCCAGTCATACACAAAGGACATAGAAGAGAAGCTGATGACAATATACTGAAGATGTTGCTACATACTAATTATCCATTGCCATTGTCACTACGAGGAAAAGGCAAGATGATGTGATTATGTTGTTGACTGGGCATGGTTACCAGATGATTGATGAGCTGGATCATCAGGTTTTAGTATGTAGTGTGGAGTGATTTGAGCCGTTTTGCTAACTCAGGCCCCAGTAACTAGATTATTACCTCACTATAAAAGAAATCGTGGCGATGAAGAGATGACGGCGAATTGTCATGTGTATTTATGTTATATATGTGTCGATAGTGGTACAACTCGAAAGTAAAAAATATTAATATATTAATATATTTTTTTATTCTTTTAATTTTTTCGGGGGAATCATTGGACAATGGAACCAACGCTTACTGAAACAGGAAGTGGTTGCGAACATGTAAAGATCAACAAAGTGTCAAGCTTCCCCTGCTCTCCCTGTAGACTAAAAGCAGACAAACAGCATACATATAAAAAACTTCATATATAAATCTTATTTAAAACAGTACATACAATGACAGTGGTTTTTAGTTTTAATGACAGAAGGCTAAATAAGATGTATATGGCTATAGAAAGTGTATTTTTTTTTTGTTTCTACGGCAGCTTTTTTATTGTCCTGAGTCTGGCTTTCCCCTTAGGCTTCTTCCCAACAGGGTGTGTCACTATCAAACAATTTCGTACTTTCCACTTTGAGTATTGCTTTCTTCGTCTAGGATAGTTTATTTGGAGTCTAGCAACTACGAAGCTTTTCCCCTTCTATACGGCTAACTAAATAGTCACTATATAGCCACTAAATAGCATGTCTTTATTAGGTTATTCTCGTGTTGTTCTTTGAAGCTTTTGTCTGTTTACTTGCTGCTTTTCCCCCGATACCCTGTCTTCATCTTCCTTTTCTGTCTGCTCTCTTAAACTGGCCGGAAGAGAAAAAAAAAATACACTCCCCTTTCCCTTCACATTTTCCACTGTTCCTCGCTGTACCGAGCCTGTATATTCTCATAGACTTGATCTCAGCTCCCAGCTTCATATTTATTATCGACACTCCATCTTCTTTTGGCGGACATGATTGCCACACGCCCATCCGCAAAGTCAAGTTGACAATGCCACTAAGTAAATAGTAGACAGGAACGTCAGCATTTGAGATTTTAAATAATATCCGGCTTATGCCCACGACAACTTGCGGCTTGCGACTTGCGACTTGCAGACTTGCGACTTGCAGACTTGGGATAAGTGTTACTATAAGAGATTTTCTTCTTCTTCTTGTTATTGATATGACGTAACTTCTTTTATGATTCACACAAATATTTGGTCTGTCTTTATTTAAAAGCATTAGATGGCTTTGCTTGGCATACTATTGACAGCATACGACATAATGTATTACATATAAAACTAACACCTACAGACACATTGGCGATATTAAAAAGAGGCCTCTTTACCACCCTCTCCGGCCTGGCTTGCTTTGTCATCCAGATCCTTTGCTCACACTACTCCCACCACCCACCATCATAATTAATGCTACTGCTACGTTCAACCATGGACAATCCTCACCATGGCCATGGCCGTTCATCCTCCTCCCAATCCCGCTCCCTCCATTCTTCCCCCCGCGTCGGCTCGCCCTCCCTCTCCGAACCCCTCCTCCACCGAACCTTACCGCCGCCCGCAGAGCTTGTTGAGTCTCTCTACTACACTGAAAGCCAGGTGCAGTCCTGGGCCCCCGGCCCCCCGGGGCTGCCCTCATCATCATCACACAGACACACACTCTCCACACGCTCGAGCAATGCTAGTCTTCGGCGTCTCAACACATATTCTCGATCACCGTCTCACGACCCGTGTGAGCGGTGTCTGCTGGGGATGAAAGAAGTATGCGATGGGCAACGACCTTGTCTTAACTGCCGGGAGAGCGGCCTGAGCTGCTCGGGCCCGAGACGACACTACGGTCACGGCACCTCCCAGCAACTAGTGACCAGACCGCGATCACGGGTCTCAGGCAGGTCAAGTCTTTCGCCCACGCCGCACCAAATGGATACCGAATACACAGAACGAAGGAATCTTATCACCCCGCACACTCAAGCTGAAATTGAAGAGTGGGCTGGTATTAACTACGATATCATCGGCTCGCTGGATGCCAAGAGTCACACGAAGAGGATCACGATGGACGACTTAGACGCGTGTGCCAATATCCGGTTATTGACAGACGTTATTCTGGCGTCAAATCGTCAGAGTCAAGAACACAAACCCACCTCCTGGCACGATGTTGCCGCCTCAGAACCTACACGGAAAATCGAAGCGGGGCCCTCGTCTTTTGGTAGTCCCAAATTGGGCGAGTCAACCCGGCAACTCCCCCGGTTCATTCCGTCCCGGGCCTTGGTGGGATATTCAGACGACTTTAGTAGCTTGCCACGTCTCTGCGATGATCAGGAGCCGTGCCGGGAGAGGATACAAAAGTTATTGGATAAACTGATGTACCTAAACAACCGGATGCTCTCGGCCAATTCGGACTCCGAGGACCTCTTTGTGCGCAATAACCAAGTCAAGAATCAGTTTATCCAAGACTTCGACTTCGTCTATGGCTGCTCCTGCTCCAATTCAGCCCGGGTCGCCGGCATGGTCATGATGACATGTCTTGCCGTTCTGCGTGTCTTCGAGATCAACATTATGGGCTTGAACGGCAAGTTACATTTGAAGCCCAGCCATGCGACGGCGACGGATACCGAGCATCCACGGGCTCTTGCTTTTAATACTATCGTGTTGCCGACGTTACCGGCAACGGCAGGGCCGAGTCGGAGTTTGGCGTCATTTGTGGCGGCGAATCATCGGAACGTGTATAGTCCCACGGAGGCGAAAGTAAGTGCTGGCGTGGGATATACATGGCAGCAGGAAAAGGAAGACTATGCGAGAAAATATGCGTATCGGCTGCCGCAGGAATTACGAGGGCCGGAAGGGTCCCCCTCGCACATGCAGATGCCGAGTCTAGTTCTGCCACCGGAGACATCTGAAGCAGCTTTCCCCGAGTTAACCAGGACCCTATCGCAAGTCTGGGCTGACTTCCCCCGATCCCTCAGCCACTCGATAATGGCGGACCGGGGCGCCGAAGGACCGGAGAGGATCGTCGGGGATCTGCGGCTGGTGGCCATGGTGCCGCAGTGTCAGGCCAAGATTAACCTGGTGATTGGGCGGTATCGGGAGTGCGTAGGGGTGGTGTTATCGAGGGATCGGTCGGGGTATGATTTGGAGGATGAGAGGGCGGCGTTGGTGGGGATAACGATGAAGGTGGAAGAGAGATTGGAGAAGGTAAAGGGGGATATGGCGCGGATGGGGAGCAGAATGGCTATGGATTTGCCGACATATCAGGTGGTGTAGGGAGGGGGGGCTATTATCTTTTCTTTTTAGATTATTAGGGGGTTTACGGCTTGGGATTGGGATTGGCAATTGGGAAGACTCTAGATTTTGAAACAAGTAAGGGTTAGGATCTATGTCCAGATCTACATATGGTGTTTTAATTTTAGACCAGCTTAGACTATTATGAATGTTATGATATCTGCATATCCAACAGCGGACTTTAAGCACTCCACATGCCAAACCATTCTCCCACTTTTCTACCCACGTTCGACCATCTTCTCTTTGTCCATTAGTATCTAGGTCTTAAAGCCGCCCAAGAAAAGCTTTATAAGCAAAAACCCACCGACATCGTATTTTTTGTGGGGCACGTCCCATGTTATTTCTGTTAGTCACAATAATCCCTAAGTCCGAGTGCAAATCAACAGTAATTCCGGACTTGGCATTTTCACAAATTCCAGTTTGTGCAACTTTGTGCTGGACCATCGGCCGGGAGCCTCCTTTTGCCCAGATGTTGAAGCCCGGACTTTTTCATACGAGCGGGATTCTGGGGGAAGCGAGTCAAATGTAACTGTCAAATGCGCCGAGAGGCAACAAAAAGAGATAGAGTTTGATTAAGGGTGATGGGGTCGAGCGTTGCGGAGGTGGTGTTCAATCCAAGAATATATAAGTGACAAGATGTCGCCATGAGGTCAAATGTTGCTCCTCTGTGTTTTCAAACATCACAGATTCACCTCATCGTCATCATTTCGAAACACACAACTTTCTTCTTTACTTCTAACACTCACTATCACCACTTACACCTACCATAATGGCTAGAGTCTGGCTCATCACCGGTGCCTCTAAGGGTTTCGGCCTCATCCTCACCCTCAAAGCCCTTGCCTTCGGCGACAAGGTCATTGCCGCTCTCCGTAATAAGTCTGCCAATGTCACCGCCGTCTCGCAGATTGAGGCTGCCGGTGGCCACGTTGTCGAGCTCGACGTAACCGAGTCCCAGTCTGCTATCAAGAGCAAGGTTCAGGCTGCCGAGAAGGCCGTGGGGTCTGTTGATGTCCTTGTTAACAATGCTGGCTATGGCTATATTGCCGGATTCGAGGCCATTACGTAAGTAACTATCTTTATTCCCTCCTAGTCATCAATGCTAACACTTCAACCTCTAGTGACTCGGCCCTCGAGGCTCAGTTCCAGGCCAACGTCTTTGGCCTCGTCTACACCACTCAAGCCGTCCTACCCTCCATGCGTTCTCGCCGCACTGGCCTCATCATCAACCTCAGCTCCATCGCTGGCCTCATCGGTTTCAACGGCTCCTCCGCATACTGCGCCTCCAAGTTCGCCGTCGAGGGCCTCACCGAGTCCATGGCCAAGGAAGTCGCCGACTTCAACATCAAGGTCCTCCTTGTCGAGCCAGGCATGTTCCGCACCAAGTTTCTGGCCCGCGAGAAGACGAAGACGGTGGTACCCAAGGGGTACGAGGGGACTGAGCTGGACAGTTCGGTGAATTTTTTCAACGGGGTGGGTGAGACTCAGCCGGGGGATCCGGAGAAGGCGGTGGCGAGGATTTGGGAGTTTGTGGTGGGGCAGGGGGAGGCGGGGGCGTTGAATGGGAAGATTAACAGGCTTTTGTTGGGGCTTGATTGTCTTAAGAATCTGCAGCCCAAGATTGAGGCACTCAAGAGAGATTGGGAGTTGTGTCAGGGACCCGGTGGTTCCACCGATTGTGATGCTTAAGGTGGGTACTATCCAGGGTTGAATTGGAACATCTATAGATATAGATAAATAGAATATATACATACAGCAAGTATTTGTCATTTCATACATACATTATCTTCCTTTGTTGTTGCATGGACCAAACTACCCACCGGTGCAAGAGTTTAAAAGTGGGGCTTTCGCAGACGGATGTCGGTTGGATTTCAGATTAATAATCAACGTACTTCCAAGGTCTTCCACATAAACAACAGATACAGCGGATAACATATAATACTATATATATATATATATATTTTATACAACAACATCTAGCGGACACAAGTCCAACCGAATGCCTTCTCAATCACGGGATACACAGAATTGTCTTTTCATCTCCCACCGTCGCCTGGCCTGTTTCCGGAAGCTTCGCTTTCTCAATCAAGATATAACCATTAACAGAGACCCTTCTCTGAATACACAGTTCCCGTCTGCAAATAGGTCTTTTCCCGCCGGATGAATAGTCAACCCGTTTACCTATATACCGCTTTTCTCTTCCTCGCTGACGACACTTCCAATAACTACACTCACCCCCTCTGTGAACCAGAAATATGAAGTGTGACATCAAGCAGCGTACCCCTATATAAAAGCGAATCAAGTCGGCATATGTCATGGGCCAGCGAGATTGCGCCGTGCCAATGGTACCTTGATGATTTGTCACAGTGTACATGCTGCTAGAATAGCGGGGTTCTTCCGTTTCCAGCACATCACATTTCTGTAAGGTGTAGGCCAGAAAGTGACAGGTAACTGTGTGTCAAAATCTGATTCTCAGGTGGTCCAATAATAGCTCTGGAGATACACACACAATAATCAGTCATCTGGGTTCTCTGCATGCCGAATCTATGGGCTCTCCTGGAGCCGAAACAAAGTCTTTGTCTGCATGATGCCTTGGCCCGGATATAACTAGTCTACTGATCTATAGTAAAAATGTATCAGCAGCTATGCGGCAGGTGCTGCTCACCGACACACCTACATGAATATTGCTGGCATTGGTCCTCTCAACAAGACCCACACCTGGGATGCCCGGTTAGCTCAATCGGTAGAGCGTGAGACTCTTAATCTCAAGGTTGCGGGTTCGACCCCCGCATTGGGCTCAATTCCCGACGGACCAATAAGCTCTGGTACTTCGGGTCTTACTTTAGTATTTCTTTTTTTTTTTCTTTTCTTCTCTCTCTCTCTCTCTCTCTCTTCGCATTGCTTCGTCTATTGTTAGGGTTAGGAGCATGACACACTCCCCAGGATTACGTCATTTGCTGCTGGCTGGAGGTTATTCGTCTTTTTCACCACATTCATTAGTGATTCATCTGGTAGTTGCGTTGTCAGCTCGAGTTGCGGGGTCTTGTGATGCTTGTTTCCCTTTTAATTATTATGATACAAAGTAAATACTGCTGACGCTCTCCGTCCATGCTGCCACACTGATACACCTGCTGCTCAATGTAAATGTCCATCTCAACCAAGGAGAGGCAAATTACAGGGGCTTTTACGGCCACATGACACCCCCTAAACCGCGTCTTATTAGCTGTCTACAGAGCTCCTGGTACCACAGTTGGGACAATGCTGAGAAGAAAGCGGGCTCTATAACATTGTGTAGGACCTACTGTTGTTTTTGATTAGCAAATTGCTCATCATTTGTGAATCCAACTAACTACTACCCCTCAACCCCTCTCATCAAACCCGATAACCACTCCCTTTTCTTTCATCATCCTCACCTATTTGTATCATCCCGTTCACACCAACAATTCGTCTCCACGACCGCACCATCTGATTGAAAAAAAAAATCCTCCGTACCTTCAGACGACCTGCAACGCTAGGCTATATAGTCTATCTATTTCACTGATCGATTGCCGTCGCCACACCGACACCCACCATCGAGTTTCTCTCGACGAGCATCCGCGGACTTCGCGGACTGACACCAAACGAAGAAGAAAAATCGGCAATATGTTTGACTTCTTTACCAACCTCTTATCGTAAGTGATGATGGGATCCAAGCCGATGGATGGACGGGATGGATGGAATGAATCGTTTTTTTGGTGTAGCTGAAGCGGGTCGCCCGCGCTAATGAGCAAAAATGCCATTGTGTGTCCAGTTGTATGCACCTGCATGAGATGCTCTAGACTCGATGCTGGAGCTTAACGTCATCTACCATTGACCTATCATGTTGACCTTTGATCTCACACACATGTAGGACTGTCGCCTCATTCTTATTCCCTCTCTATGCCTCTTACAAAGCTCTCAAGACTTCGGATCCAGCTACATTGACGCCATGGCTAATGTACTGGGTGGTGTTTGGCTGCTTGATGCTATTTGAATCCTGGACCTACTGGATTCTGTCATGGTAAGTCCTAGCTATCATGATCCTTTCCTATTAAGAGACCCACTAACAATAGGCACAGGATCCCTCTGTACGGCTACTTCCGACTATTCTTCCTGCTGTATCTGATGTTGCCCCAGACTCAGGGCGCTCGATACATCTACGAAACCTACATCTCACCTTATCTTGAGGAGAATGAAAGTCGCATCGAGGAGTTTATCGTACATACCCACGAGACAGCGATGAATATTGGTCTCGAGTACCTCAAGAAAGCCATTGAATATGCCCGCGTCAATTTTCTGGGTCTTGCGCCGGCCGATCCTAAGCCTACTCCTCCACCTGCGCGCACTGCTACCGACGCCAAGGTCTACACTTCCTCGCTATTATCCCGGTTCACTATCCCTAGTGCGGCCCTGAAGCCTCGCGGAAACCAGACTGCCGATAAGAACACTGCCTTTTTTTTTCCCCCGCACACCTGATAGAGTCGTGTGTTTTCTGTGCTCCTTCGAATCGGCCTAGGCGTTCCAATCAAGTCTGGTACTGCTATGACGTATTTTCCAAGATGGACAGAAAGGACAGGACTGAATTGGACTTGGTGCATGAACTATACTGAGATGACTGCGATAGACGTCATAAGTTCCCAATTGACATTCACGACGACATTTATCAATTTTCTTTTCTGTATTTTGACAAACAAAATTACAGAATTGCTAGCCGAGACATTGGCAATATCTCCTACGGACGCACAAAGACATGGCACGCGACAAGGCTTGAATTGAACATGGCCCGATTCTGATTGCACTCGTAACGATTATGTGAACTTCGACTAACTTTATGTTTTTTCTCTTCTTTGTAGACGTCGGAGAAGGGCGAGAATTCTAAACTGCTCTACGGCGTCTCTGCCATGCAGGGCTGGCGTATCAGCATGGAGGACGCTCATATTGCTGTCCTCGACTTGATCGCTTCAACCGAGGGCAAGAGTGCAAGCAAGGAGCAAATGTCCATCTTTGGTGTTTTTGATGGTCACGGTGGTGACCGTGTTGCCCAGTTCTCTGGCGAGAACCTCCACAAGATCCTATCTAAGCAGGAGAAGTTTGAGGCGGGTACCGACTTTTCCGGCGCTCTTCAGGACTGCTTCTTGGCTACGGACAGGGCTATCCTTGCTGGTATGTTAATTTGTATGTTTGCATCTGTCGTTAATGTGACTAATGATCACCTATAGACCCCAAATATTCTGAGGAAGTGTCCGGATGTACGGCCTGTGTTGGGCTGGTTGTTGGCCAAAAGCTATACGTTGTAAGTAATGTCTTGGACAAGAAAACCATGACTATCCTGTGACTAACAGTTACTTCACAGGCTAATGCTGGTGACTCTCGCGCTGTCCTGGGCGTCAAGGGCCGTGCAAAGCCTATGTCCGAGGACCATAAGCCTACGCTTGAGTCTGAATGCAACCGGATTACTGCCGCTGGTGGTTTCGTCGATTTCGGCCGTGTTAACGGTAACCTGGCTCTCTCTCGTGCCATTGGTGACTTTGAGTTCAAGAAGAGCGCAGACCTTCCTCCCGAGGCGCAAATAGTGACGGCGTTCCCCGATGTGAAGGTCCATGAGCTCACTGAGAATGATGAGTTCCTTGTCATTGCCTGTGATGGTAAGTTTTGGTCTATATTTCAGCTCCCGAGGCTTATTGACCTGATATGCTAACTATAAACTCAGGTATTTGGGACTGTCAGTCCTCCCAGGCCGTCATCGAGTTCGTCCGCCGCGGTATCGCTGCCAAGCAAGATCTCGACAAGATTTGCGAAAATATCATGGACAATTGCCTGGCTTCGAATTCAGAGACAGGCGGTGTCGGTTGTGACAACATGACCATGTCCATTATTGGCTTCCTCAATGGCAAGACTAAGGAGGAGTGGTATGAGGAGATTGCCAAGAGAGTTGCTGCTGGTGACGGCCCCTGTGCCCCGCCTGAGTACGGTGAGTTTCGCGCCGGGCCTTAAAGACGACACTGCCATGACGTAATCATCCCCTATGTGTGTTCGATTACTGACGTGGCGTCGCGACCAATAGCCGAGTTCCGCGGACCCGGTATCCACCACGGCTACGACGAAACCGATGATTTCCAGAGCAGAAAAGTCCAGCGTATCGGGATCGGCAACTATCCTGGTAGAATCATCTTCCTGGGCGACGGCAGCGAAAGTCAATTGTCGCTGGAGAACGAGGATGCAGATATGTTCGATAGTGTCGAGGAGGAGAAGGATCTTCAGAGCCAGGTGCCTAAGGGCGATGAAACTAAGGATGCGACGTCAACTTCGGGGACTGAGTCTTCAGCAGCGAAGGCGGAGGAGGGGGTCTAGATCGGGGAGACAGGACAAGAAGATTGAGTAGAAATCGGGAAAGGAATGTATTTTGGTTCGCAGATAACTATGATGGCGACGGTATTGGCGGGGGGAAGTCATGTTTTCTTTTGACGGGGCAAGGAATACCAACCTTGTTGCCGACTGTATGTTGGGGACGTTTGGCATTTGGATGATGATACCGACATATCCAGAGTTTCTTATGACGGGGTGTAAGGATGATGCTAGCTTTTTTTACATGGTTATAATGGACCTGTTTGATACCGCTTACGGATACTATTATTCCCTTTTTAAAGAGAAAACAGTGCCACTGATTATATGGACAATTGGGAATGCGTTTGGTAATGATAACTTCAAGTACGAAGCCTAGATCGTGATGTATTTAAACCCATATGAACGATATACAGATTGAAGATGATGGCATCTTCTGGTGTAATAGTACAGTATATAATACAAAAACAGAAACCTACCCGTACCTTGTTACATGATAGTAATCTTCCGTCTCCGTCTACTCGCCGCCTTCTCCAACTCCTTTGCTTCATCCTCTGCTTCTCTCTGCCATATCCGCTGCCACCCCTCCTCTCTAATACCCCGCTTCAGCTGACATTGGACCGTCAAGGTTTTAGTGATATTTTGTGTACCTTGATGGGGACACACCAACTTGACCGTCATCGTGGGGCCCATTGCAGAACCGGGCCCCGGCGGTACCACGTCGTCGATGTTGGTGGTTGCCGTGATTTCCTTGTCGTAGACGTAGCCCATGCGGATTAAGTCTTCCAGCGTTGTCGCGGGGACGAGCCGTCGTGTGCCGTCGGGGGTGATGGAGATGGAGCGGATGAGGTTTAAGAGGGTGGCGCCGAGTTTGCGAGCGGAAAGAATTTTGCTGGGCTGGGTGATAGAGGTGGTCGTAGCCGTGCTCGGTTTTATAGAGGTAAGAAAGTTGTCGGTGGCAGCAGTGAAGGCGGAGTGGACTTCTGAGGGGATCAGAGGGGGTATGGTGAAGGTGCGGCGGGGGCCTAGGGGGGCCCAGGAGGGGCCGGCAGCTTGTCCGGGGTACCGGAGGTCAAAGGAAGCAGAAGCGCGGATGCTGAAGGTGGTTTGATCGTGTAGGCAGGCGTAGATCCAGATCAATGCCTGGGAATTCGGCAGCTTGAGGGAGCGGGCAAGCATGTAGAGTTGCGTCAGTGTGATGGCATCGGGCGTCAGTTGCTCTTTACGCATGAGGGTGAGAGTGTCCATGGCCGCATCCCAGGCAAGGGCTGTGCGAGCGCGGGACATGATGAGGGGGTAGAGGAAGGGGTCCTTTTTATGGAAGGGTGCAAGAGCATCTAAGAAAGAAGTGATGGCGTCAAAGCGACCAGAAAGAGCCATGACGTTGACGATGGAGCGGACGGCGGCTATGGAGTCCCAATTTGAGCCGTAGAGGTGGTTAAGGTGATCAATGAAGGATGTGGCATTGAAGCTAGTGTTGATGGGTGGGGAGGGTTGGAACAATGGCAATGCATCAGATGTCAAATTTGATGATTCAGTTGGAGACATTTGTGTTGTCAAGGTGTTGTCAGACCGTTGGTCGGCTGCCTTGTCGACAGTGGGGTTGCTGAGATCAGTCTCAGTGGGCGTCTCTGTGAATGGGACTTGGACAAACTCGGTGGCCTTGTCACTATATTTCTCAAAATTATGCAGAATGCGGTAGGTATCAAAAAACACCATACATTTAGCTATTAATCGTAACGCTCTCGCGTCGTACAGTAAACCAACAGAATGCATCACTTTGATAACATGTCTCTTTGCTCTTTCCTCCTCGACCATGCGCAGCATGTAGTACCAAGACAGGATATCTGGAGAACACTCATATGAGTCCATGAGCTTGAGTATATGATCAAACTTGTCCAAGTCCTTATGTTTCGCCGCATCTTCGAGCATGATGTTGAAGATTTGGGTAGTCGGCGTTAGGCCGAGCTCGATTAGTTCACCCAGGAACTGGCGCAGATGTGGCCGGAATCTCGGACCAGATAACAATACGGAGTACATGGCAATCTTGAATGCCAATAGAGACGCACTACCTCGTGATTCAGGAGAAATAAATGCTTTATGCATAAGGTTTAGCCTGATCATATCACGCTCAAATGGTGACCTGTATCTCTCAAAGGTTTGCCGTTGCGACAGATTCGCATGTGCCAATCGTGAGATATACCACACTAGGTTCTTCTCTGACCAGCCTGTTGGCTCTAACACATCCTCCTCAATGCCTCTGCTGATATCATGTTGTCCAGACAGAGACGGTAACCGTCTTTCCCGCTCACTGAACGCTGATGTGTGCCGAAAATCCGGATTCAGCTTCACCTTGCCGTACTCCTCCTGCGTTAGAAGCTTGACTTCCCAATCCGCTTCAAGACCCGGATTCTGACTCGCCAAACGAGCAGCCAGCATTCTTAGTTCGCGCACAGCCAAGCGCGTGGCATAGCTGTCACCGGATAGAACAACTGTAGCATCAGAAGTCTCCCCCTTTTCGGAATTTATTCTTTTTCCGTTCGTCGGATACAGATCAATGGAGCAGCCAGTCCGGCTATAGATCTCCCATATTGAATAGTCAACCCCTTCAACCAACTCTATTACGATGAGCTTGCCCACTTTGAATCTCATTTTGTCTGCCATCCAAGCTCGTCGCATCGGTGTTGACGCGGCCATCTTGGCTAACACTGTCCTCCAATGCAATGGCCGTTTGTAAATCTTGGACTGATCGCCAGAAGCTTTTAGCAGGTAAAGTTGGGCGGCCATAGACTGATTGGTTTTCACCTGCATTTTTCTGTCCACCCCTCGGATTTGATATGGTAAAAGCGATTTGACCAGTGCCAACTTTCCGGGCGTCTTCTCAGCAAATGACCGGGGTATATCCTTCGGGCGTTTAATCGGTTTCGTCGAGGTATCTCGTATCGGAGTATGGCGTGGTCGTGAATTAGGTATCGCACGGGCATCTGGTGTCTCCTCTCTCTCTAACTCTTTCGACTCATCATCCCCTTTGGTCTTTCCCATCGTAGTCATCATTCTCCTCTTGAAACATTGACACCTCATCTCCATCGGATATTCCGTTGCTACCAGTACTGCACCATTTTTCGGCACAGCTTTCAAGCTGCGGAGCAACCTAGATACAGGTCTCCATTTTGTCGCGAGAGCCATTACAATGGCAAAGAATGAATGAAAATGAAAAACGAAAAAAGGCTATCTTCACGAAATGCCATGCGGAGGTAGACACAAAAATGGCCGTGAATGCCGGAGGTGTAGCAGATCTCCTCGTCTCGAAACAGATTACGATTTGGAATAGGCATACATGTCTTCTTCGGTTTAATGAATGTCTGGTATGTCCGGCTTTCTCATTGTGCTCACATTGTGGTTAGTTGGTCATAAAATCCTTGCAAAATCCCTGCGTGGAGTCCAAAGTGGATATAAAGCAGCTGTCAGGCGGTCCTGACAGTTGTCAGATTTACACCAGCCATAACCTAAACGGGTATTCCATTAACTTAAATTCGGTCATACTAAGTGAGGCTCAATATTTAGGTAAGTATAGTATTATACAAATGAACATGAATACAAGTTATAACAGTCATTAATCAGTCTTTTTGCCAGTTATCTCATTGGCGTCACTATCGTCACTGATATCAGCCAGCACTGCCTCCTCACATTCCCCATTGTCATCATGTTTGTTGGCCACCGCCTCCGGCTCACCAATTACATCACCCATCGTTCGCACGTCACTCCAGAAGGAAAGCTGGCGAATCTCTTCTTCTGCATGAATCTTGGCAGCCTCTAGATAATGTAATCGCTTCTGCAAATGAGATCGCAGAAAACAATGATCGGCATCGGCTTCAGTCTCATCAATCTTCTTCTTTGTGTCTTCGGCTGCTTGGATGATCTGTAGTAACACTTGCCGGCGCGAACTCTGGAACACAAAGAGGGACATAACCTCGTGAATCGCATCTTGAAGATGTTCCAGATCGTCAACAGCATTCTTCAAGCAGTTGTCGAAGGCCTCATGCTTTTCGCGGTCCACTCGTGAGTTCCGGATGATTTTGAGTAGCAAGGTGGTATCGTAAATCTTAAGGCCGTTCAAACCTTCGTCATCTAACCCGAGTTCTTCTCTTGCTAAACGGGAGGCTGAAGCCATGCTAAGTCTAGAAATCGATGCATTGCGGCTGTGAGTTTGGCTAACCGAGCGTCCTCTACGACTAGCATTATCTGTTACAGACCCAACAGCCGAACTTTGTCCGTGAGGTCGAGATTGCCCGTCAATTGACTCTCTTCGGGACCCGGGAAACTCCATACCGACACTAGCAGTTGGAGCCTGTACCACCAGCCCGGGTATCCCCGGTTGATTTTTCACTCGTTTGCGTGTCCATGCTCGTCGCCGTACAAAGGAGCTGTACCACGTCGGCCCATGCCAACTAAACTTGTTGGAGAACATGAAACTGTACTCCCAGCCATCATCATCACAGTCGATCAGTGAATCATGATTGACTCGCCATTCAGGCCAAACCCACTGCCATGAGGGGTCTGGTACTTGAGCTTCGTGGATATCTGTGAGACTGGGTTTGTGGAAGGCGTTTGTCCAAGGCGGTGGATCGAGATTTCCCAGAGCCTTAGCAGAGAAGAAGGGCGATCCACAAAGAAACAAGCCTCGTTGGTTTTCATACAAGATGTCAATCACCCACTCGTGGTCTAATGTTTTCGATTGTGTGGATTCTAAAGAGTTAGCAGAGCCTCCACTAGTGATCGAAACACCTACATGATGTTAGCTCATAGTGCCAATCCAGGTTCTGATTGTTCACCTACCAGATGTGACGATGGTTGCCGGAAGTTTTGGCCGACTCCCGACAGAGCTGCTTCTACCCCGAGCCTCATCAACCGAAACCCTCGTCACACCACGAACTTCTGTCTTTGACGCTGCTACGATCAAGGCAGCACTATCATTCGGTACAGCCATAACGTACTGTTGATTAGATGACCCCGATGATGGTACCGGCAAAATTCCACCACCTCCCAATGCAGCACCAATTCCTCCCATACTCAACAGAGTAGACCCAATACTTCGCCGTTGTTTACCATCACTTCGTATCTTGTGAAGTCGTCGGCTTAAGCTTGCGGCCCCGAACTTTGTAGATACTGGAGATTTAGATTGTGTTCTACCCGGATCCGAAGAGCCAGTACCAGCAGGCATTATCGTAGCCCCGTTGCCAGTCATGGTTGTCTGCGAAGCGATTTGTTCTGATGAGCCAGCATCTGAGGTATCGACTGGGGTTTCGAGAGGGGTTGTTTCTGGTATAGACGGCATTTCATCGATTGTATTTTGTTGCGCCTCTTCTTGTTCGTGGTCAACGAGGCTGATTTCATGGTCGTAATCCGTATCTTTCAACGGTGCAACCCGCTTCGAAGACTTGATATGAGGCATCTCTAGAAGCTTACGCGAGATCCAAGTCAAGATGATGTATAGCCCCAGGAATATGTTGCTTCAGTCAACAGTACACAGAGTGACGCAAAGTGGAGATGATAATTTGAGGTAGTCCAGAGACATTGACATACGGTATTGCTGCAGATCTAAGTCATAGAATAGTGGAGACCCAGCCTGCAACTTCTCGTGGCTGATTATGCGTGCTACTTTGAAGACTGACCAAGGATGATCTCATGTCACGATCAACGCCAATCCAAAACGAACGGCACAGCCAAGGTCCTCGCCTGGCTTCCTTCCGCGTTGCAGAACCGACGTCAAAGGCGGCCGAGCGTACGAAAAGTTGGAAAAGAAAAGAAAGTGAAAGATGGACGGAGGATTTCAATCGATTAATGATAAAGATATCAGTGAAATCTTAATGTATAAGAATTCTCACGATTAAGCTCAAGGAAACTGTTCTAGTCTTTAGTCGCAACTTGTGAAGCTGGCCTTTGGTATTGGACTGGGGGCTAGGCCTTTTTTTGGAGTCGGGAAAGGTATGGCGCTCCTTCCTAGCGGGTAATGACAAATGTTTCCTGTGTTTACTTGAGTTCAGTTTGCGACTGCAGTTCTGATATGTTTGATATGTTTGTTTCAGTAAAATATCGCAAGACTATCACACAGACTCTTGGGTTGAGCATATATGCAGCCGAGTTGAATATTCTGATTTCATGTGTTTGCGTGCACCATAGTGTCTTTATTGCTCTCCCGAGAAATGTGGATATATGATCTTTCCTGATTAGTCTTGAAAGCATCATTTTAGCATTCCTGCAACCCTAGTCATTGTTACGCTATTTAAAGCTGATTAAGGGTGTGGAGAATGTCGCACAGGTTGATGTCATAACCCTTCTCGAGAATCGTGATGAGAATAACCTGTGAGAAGATGCAAACAAAGTTCCAGAGAGGTATATCGACTAGTTATGACTGGGTCTCATTGTATTTACCATACCGTGATGATCTCAAGGTATATAAGGCATGTGACTGACTCGGCCATAAAGCTGTATCCCTGATCTTACACTTTGGAGCCGCATTCGTCGCCACTGGTCGCTATGAGCACGTACAAATTATACATAACCATAATAACAGTACTGGGTGCTTCTATGTGATACAATTCCTTTAGCTGAGTAACCCTGAGAAAGGCATCTCCAACTTCATGTCTCTTGCTTTCAGACGGATGAAGTCCTGGGTTGTATAAAACGAGCACTCCACAAGTGACAGATCGGTATATGCAACGAAATCATTACTTATGGATGGAATAATAGGCATTGGTTGGAGATTTGATTCGCCTTATATTGAATGATGTAGTATGTAACAAACTTCAAGCCAAACGTTGTTTATTAACCCTAAGGGACCCACTTTATACCATTCTTGTCATTCGACTTCCCGAAGCGTATATTTCACCTTGGCATCACTTAGCTACCCGGTGTCAACCAATATTAACTAACAAGTAATAAACTGAATCCGGTAATTCTGCCAAGTGCTAGAGGTAAGTATGAGGTCACGGGTTGACCTCGCTATGCTTTCCACAGCTTTATAAATGAGCTCCGCTCCCCCCATCCTACAACTTGTCACTTGATCTGACATCACACCTTTCTCCATCAAAACCACTTGACAATTACCATACTATACACTTACACTCAACTACACATAATCAAAATGTCGAACCGCATGCCCGTTCTCCTCGGTACCGCTGCCATCGGTGGCATCAGCTACTACCTCTACCGCTCTGGTAGCAATGTCAACGCTGCCAAGCGCGCCGCCAAGAGTACGTTCCCTCTTTCCTACAACTCCTCACCCTCCCGCTTCGCCCGAACACCACCCGCTGCTGGTGGGATCGGCATGGTCCCAGACTCAGATGATGCTCTCAAGCCCGGTCCTATTGCCAAGCTCCCTCTTATGCCAACCTTCCTGAGCGACGAGGAGCAACAAAATAGGATTAATGAGCTTTGGTACAAACACAAACCGATGTTCGCCTAAGCGTCCGGCTATAGGTTCCTAAGTCCCGTCTAGCTGCTTCTTGTTCTTTGTACAAGAAGACGGGATTTGATGCCTCGAAAAGTTTCTTATCGACTCAAACGAAAAGAAAAAAGCGAGATGCCGGCATCTCAGGTGCAGGCTACATTCATTTCGTTGTACACAATTACACAATATACGTTCTTTTAATACCGTCACTATCAAGCATCAAACTGTCCATAGAACCAACCCACCCAGTCATCCTACCACACTCACCTTCACGTCTTTCAATCTCATACCCACACTTCTTTCTTTTAGATGACTTTACCCACGCTTCCGGTTCTGCTGAGCACGACCTTAAGGAGCTTGGTGCTCAGTCCGGCTCTAAGCTTGATGCTACCGGTGCCAAGGTGGATAACACTGTCGCTCAGAAGCAGGCCGAGCTCGAGGCTGCTAAGAACAAGGTCAATGGTTATCTCGATGCGGCTTGTCACAACACACCGAAAATTGATCAGTTTGACCGGAAAGTTGATGAATCGGTTTCTAAGGCTAGGGGCTGGCTTGGCCGTAAATAATTTTGGGATGATTGTAGTTATTTTTATGTATATATGATTTTAAGTGCATAAAGACCTCACTCAGACACACTGCGCTTATGCAATATCTAAAGTGATTTATCTATTAAAGTTCTCCGGACTACTTTGTGCTTAAAGCAAAGTAAACTGAAATGTGCAAGTGTGCCAGCTACGCTCCACTGATATGATTATCGTACGCTGTGCAAACATGGTATGTATGGGATGTAAATGATAGAAACATGATCGCAGATGCTAAGTAACATAAATAGTAAAACAAATAACCACCTTCTTCCTCCTCTTCTTTATCCCATTAACCTTTAGACCTCACCCCAGCTCCCCATAGGACCATTTGTAGCCGCAGCTATAACAGATCCTGTACCAATTGAACCACCAATGTCCCAATAGTGCCGAGATGATGCACTAGCTCTACGCGCTGAGCGTCGAGAACTCTGATTACAGGCCGAACCATGGCGCAGCCCAACGGGAGGCTGTGGCCCCATAGTTTTGAATGTACGACGATCGGCCGGAATCCGCCCGCCAATCAATGGATGCTGCTGACGGATGCGAGCAGCTTTAGTGGCAGAATCTTGCAGACATCTCGTCCGGGGTGTCGTGTAAGTTGACAGGGTCACAGAGGATGTCGGGGATTCGGCGTCGGGCACAAAGCGGGACCGCAGGTACCTGAAAACAAGCTTGTAGTCAAGATCTCGCTCCCATTCCTCCTGTGAGAACCACCTTTGTGATTTTCTAGGTTTCTGTTCCGTGGCCTTGGTTTGTTCCTCATCAGATTTCGTGCCCTGGAGGATGGCGAATGAGGGCTTAAACTGTAACGCTGACTGGGACAAAGTCTCCAAGAGAGACTTGGGCTTTTGGGTCGGCGGGGTCAAGGCTTCGGGGATAGCTTCTAGCCCTGCGTAAGGGATGGGATCTTGTTGAACACGCTTGTAAGTTGAGAATGCGCCGGGATGCGGGTGGGGAGAGACAGAGTTTACAAAGATACCAAGTTCTCGCGCAACGCCTTCGATAACGCGCAGTTGCCAGGAGTCCTCTTTAGGTGTAGTTTTATTTTCAATAGTGGAGTTGTCTCCAGTGGGTGATGATGCTCGCGGGGTCGCCTGAACGTCATCTTCATCAACATAGGTTTCGCCAAAGATGATGGCCAAATCGTGGTCGCTGAGATCCAGCATATCGCGGATGACTTTGTGGGTGATGCGGTCCAGGAATCCTTTGGGTTGTTCCTCGGCTTCTTCGTCGGCAGCATGATAGTCAGCAGAATTGTCGTGCCATTCCATCCTTTCAGCGTCATCAGTCCGTGGTGACAATTCGGATTCTTCGTCAATGGTCTCAGATTGGACAGAGGCGTCTATCGCGGGGTTCTTGGATCGGGCTGATGAGGTAGCAGATATCCGGCGTTGTCGCCGAGTCTCCTTTTGGATCTCCTCGAGGAGAACTCGGCTGTGTTCCATCCGCCATGCTTCGATACGCGCTCGTCTCTCGGCAGCCTCCAATTCTTCTGGGTTAATCTGGAGCTTGGCTTGGAAATCTTCCAGGCCTGTTAGGTTTTGTATGCGATTCGGGTTGAACCGCTCAAAAGCTCGTAAATGCTCTTGGATCTGCGGGTTACCAGAAAAATCTGGAAGTTTGAAAGTGCCAAGGCCATCATGGGTTGGTAATACAGGATTTGATTGGGGTGATGTTATATTTGGGACTGCTCTGAAGTCTGCTAGATGGCTATCCAGCAGGTCAAGTTCTGCGTCCTCGTCGTATTCATCGTCCTCATCGTCCTCTTCTTCTGCATCTTGTGGCTGAGCAACAATTTCGGCATTGTTACTGTCAGATCGTGACAATAGGCTGGACCTAACCAGACTAGTCCTAATATCTGAAGTAGTGTTCAAACTATCGTTGATACTGAGGAATGAGGAAGTTGTGTGTGCCTCGGGCGACACTGGCGGTGGAAACAACACCCAGGTTTGCCCGTCTGGTGAAGTCGGGTTCTGCTGCTGGATGCTTGCCAAAGACCGTTCAGCCAGAGAAGGCGCAGAGGCCGAACCTTCCCGCAGCTCGTTAGCCGGGGCCACACGTTGAGAATGCGCTTGGAAAGCCATTATATGGTACAGAGCGAGAGAATGAGACGGGAGCTCTTAGATCCGGGACACCGTAAGAGCTATCAAGGTGCTGGCGAGGACTGTTTATTCAAACTACCGGCTGGTATGACGATGTTTCAATGCAAGTTGAGCTGGGGGAACCCCAAAAATAAATCCGCCCAGAGCAGAGATCTGACTAAGAAAGCAATGGCAAAGGGGCTAGTCGCTGCACGACTATTTAATGATAGATAAATGGATAAATGGGGCTATGTGCAGTTGGAAAACAAAGGTAGCGGACCGACGGAAAGACGACGATTCAGTTCGAGAATTGTGATAAAGCTAGTGGCAGCCAAGTAACCGTGGAAAGGTGAAGAACAGTGTCCGACCATCATTCGCTCACAACAATAAAGCAAAGAAGTGCCGAAATACGGGGGGCTGACGTGAAGCTGTTGATGTGCATGCTGCTGTTCCGCTACTGCAGCACAAAGGCAACAAATTATGTATATATTTACTTCTCCTCTACCCCCTGTCACTTGATTATGCGCACTGTAATCGCTATATTCACTGTATTTGGTAGTGATTTACCTTGATAACGGATGAACTGCAAAAATGCCGCTCATCTGCAGGTCTTGTCAACAAAAAAAAACGCATAGGCAATAAGACACTCTGGAAACCGAAGACAGCAAAATGTTTGAGATTGATGGCATATGGGAGGGATTATTGTTAAATATTAGCACATCTTTAGTTCGAAGCTTGTAGTCAAGTACAGGAGCTGAGGGAATTCTAGGGCAAAAATACCCCCTGGTTCAGTGGCGATGGCTGTAAAGATAAAAAGTGCCCCAACAACGGAGACACAGAGATCCACTCAGTGCTGATGTTGGACGACTGGGTAAGAACTACATAGCAAGTTTGTGGATATTCATATACGAGAGGCGATGCAGGTGGTGAGATGATAGATTGCATTGCACAATTCAATATCCACATATATTCCGGTAAATTTCCTAAATGTTTTTTTTTAGAAACAGCTGGTTCACCCGTACCCGTTATGTGCAGCTCAAGAAGCAACTCACAATTTTGAGTCAGTATTCTGTTGATCCAGCCACGCAGGTAGCACATCAGGGGATTTTTCTCCGCCATTTGCTTCCGATCTAACGAGAACTTATCGAGATCAACAACATATTGTTTTCTATCCGGCCTTCTCCTGATTTCACGGATTACCCGACTGAAAATTCACCTCAATAGGCAGATTCTCTCAATCTCACATAATGAATGCTACAGGGCTCAACTCTGAATAATTGGTATCCCGGGCAACTTTGCATGTTAACAGATGCCCATGAACGGCACAGATATCGAGTTCATGGAAATTTTACGGCACGGATAATGAACATCATGGCTCTTGGAAGCGTGCGCGCCATTCAAATCAAATCCATAGTGCAACTTCCTACACTTTTCGAGGGAATTGATGTGCCGTTTGGTTACATTATCTGCAGTATTGCACAGTTAATTGAGGGAAAGTGAATCGAGTACAGATGTCACGACAGGTAGAAACAAGAAACACAGGAAAAAATGGTATTCTATTGATCCGAATCGTCATTCTGAGATGCTCCATTACTGTATCGTGTAGACGTTGTGTAAAAGTTCATTCATCAGATGTGCGCAGTCACGTCACCCTCAGCATTCCCCCACATATGGCCACACATGATCAAATATCCCACAACTCAGCAAATCTTTCTATACTGATGCCTACATTCTCACAGAGCTCACGGGATGGTTATACATGTCATTGGACAGGATAATCCAAATAATCCACCATCACTTGGACGCAACTAGTTCATCCTTTGTACTCTTTGGATCGACGGTTGTTACATCCATGATAGTATCGCATAATCCATCGGCTACACCAATATGGCACCAGTGCGGGGTCGCCAGATTTCTGAAAGGATCGACAAATCGGTGTAAGCTGATAAAGGATTGAAACCTCATCTTGAGCATCGCATTCCATTTGCAGATTCATCTTTCCGGTATAGGTTGAGATCTTTGATACAACAATGGATATCACGCCCTCTGATCAGAGATTATGTGACTTATATATTCGACTTCCAGATTGAATAACTACATGTTGTTACAATATATGCATGTTAGGAAACAGTGTGGACCAACATCTTACAAGTTAGTGAAACTATACTAAAACTATACTTCTCCCAACATCCCCACGACTAACAATCTCGTGATCATTATATATTCAACAGAATTGTTTTCCCTCTCACCACTTAGCAACCCAAAAGGAGAATTTATTTTCCATAAAGATGCTTAGTGCAAAAACATTCTATTATAATCGAATTATAAACAAGTATCTAGCTATCATAATAAAATCTGTCAAAAAAATCTAAGCTGGGCTCTTGTTCAAGCTTTTGACATCTAGAATAACATGTATTCAACGGTTATTAATGTAGATTTTCAAGATATTGATAAATAATCTGTATCGATATTGCAATAGAATTTGACAAATTGTCAAGATAAGGGTTACTACGAAGGTACCCTGGACAACACGTGAGCATGGGACAAAGTGGTTACACAGTGAGACTCACAAGACAAAGAACTGATATGAGCAATGATATCATTCTGGAGATAACTATCCTTTCAGTCCATTGTCAAATTGAACAAGAGCAACAAATATTTATATATATCTGATGAAAGACGGTGCCTGGTTCATCAATAGAATCACATCAACGCAGATGGTGTCGGATTCTACAATTTGAAAAAATGGAGTCCGATAAATCCCTTGTCAAAAGCCGAAAAGCTTCATGATTCAATTCCCATGATATTTAGACGCCGTCCAGTGAAACACCATGTACCATTTCCCCTCTGAGTCATAGTAATTTTGGATTTTTTGTCATTCATTGCAAGCTAAACCAAGCACTTAAGCCTCGAAAGCACCAGGGAACTCGCGCATGTTGTGCTCGAGAGAACCGTGGTTGGCCAAGAACTTGACGTAAGCACCGTCGACCTTGACACGGCCACCCTCCTTGCGCTCGAGGTACTCCTCGCGGCGAAGGGGAGTGAAACCCCAGTTCTTGGAGATAATGATCTTCTGGCGGCCGGGGAACTTGTACTGAGAACGGCGGAGAGCTTCCAGGGCAATAGCCCGGTCTGTGGAGATTGGTTAGTATTGGAGAACCAGGCTTTATCGGAGGTGGATTCAACTTACTGGAGTCACGGGTGCGGACAGACATGATGATTTGGCCGATGTTGACACGGGCGACAGTGCCGTTGGGCTTACCCCAGGCACCACGCATACCGGTCTGCAGACGATCGGCACCAGCGCACGAAAGCATCTTGTTGATACGGACGACGTGGTAGGGGTGGGCGCGGACACGGAGGTGGAAAGACTCTTTACCACCATGCTTGACCAAGTATCTAGATGGCTAATGTGTTAGAACAGAATGCACAGATCGATACAAATTCCGTAGTTTTGGTTTGTAGGAAGCCACTCACTTGTTGGCGCAAATACGAGCGGCCTCAAGGGCCTCGGAACTCAGTTGCTCATACTCGTTGGAGACGAGGTGGATGCAGAGAGGGAAGTCATCGACGTTAGCCTTCTTGCGGCCCAGGTCGAAGATGCGAATCTTCGGGTCGGGCACACCACGGTTGAAGCGCGACTTGGGGTACGGCTATCCCACATAAATTGGTTAGTATATTTACTTGGGAAGAATTAGATCATCGGCCGATGTCGTCGTTGAACCATAATTCAGATTATCATCAACGTCAAATTGTGAAAATCGGAGTTTTGCGGAATTTTGTAGTCGATTTTGCGATTTCGGGTCAGATCCGAAAAGTAGCAACTTTGAGCAGTCGGTGGTTGACGTTGATTGCAAACCATCAGGTTAACAATACGGGAACGACGATAATCTAAAGATCATGACAAGAACAACGCACCTTGTTCTTGCAGTACCGGTAGCAACGAGCAGGACGACGGGCCATTTTGTCTTCGGTCAACTGGTGAAGTGCCTGAAAATGGATATGAAGGGAATGATGAAATGAGGGAAGAAAGAGTACTTCAGGAAGAAAATGGACCCCTTGGTTAATGCGATACCGTGTGGTAAACCTGGATTCTTGATTTCTAACCCTTGATTTCAAAGCACTAGCCGTAACTGAGAGGTGGGCTAATGTCGGGTGAATGTCGGAAGTTTAGGGCTGCAGACCCAGCTCCAACTGTTCATTGGCCACAAATGGAAAAAGTGGGGGGGAGGGGCTTACCAAATCGCACGAATTATTTTTCAAGAGCCCCACTACAGCCCAAATCCTGTCAAGAATTTGTTGAAACAAAGGTCGAGAGATTACAGCTTGAGGATAACGAACTTTGATTTGACAACAACACCTAAATTCGGCTGCTTATCACCAACCGTCAAAATGGCCCCCATCAAGAAGAACAAGCGCGATGCTCAGAGCATCTCCTCTAAGCTGGCTCTCGTCATGAAGTCTGGTAAGGTCACCCTAGGCTACAAGTCAACCCTCAAGGTACGTTTTTTTTCCCTCCGCCTATCAATTCTTTCTGGTGATATCGAAGTCCTAACAGGTTTTGTTTGACAGTCTCTCCGTGCTGGCAAGGCTAAGCTTGTAATCATTGCCTCTAACACCCCCCCTCTGCGCAAGTCTGAGCTTGAGTATTACTCCATGCTGGCCAAGACCAACGTTCACCACCTGAACGGCACCAACGTACGTATACATTCTCACCCTGTCGTAGCAGTTCTTCACAAACCACACTATTGTGGCCTTGGTGGATGAGCCCTCTGGGGCATCATGAAGCCAACCCTGCGAAGAAGTCTTAAGACCAAGACTTTGGAGGGACTGAATGTAGACTAACCCATTCAACAGATCGAGCTCGGTACATCTTGTGGTAAGATGTTCCGCTGCTCCACCATGGCTATTCTTGACGCTGGTGACTCCGACATCCTGTCTGAGCAGGTTTAAGTTAACTCTTGTAGTTGATGACCAGTTAAAAAAAAGCTAAAATAAAAATGTAAGAGGCTTGACGGACATATTGATGCAGACCTTTTTTTCTTTTTGGACATGGCGTTTTGATATGGAGTGAAAACAGGCCCCAGGTTTTGCGGTTCTTTTGATACTCGGTTGTTTATTTACACCACGGAGTCTTCACGATCATATTAAGCGACATCATGTGATCCAATATCGTATTTTGTATCTCCTATGTCCGATGCCTCTGATATCTTCATGATGACATCCGTTGTGGATGGCTCTCACTGGTATCTGGACGATCTAATAATCTCGCTGTGGCTACGTGATTGTATGTTATGACTGTAAACCGTATAGTTTTGTATGCGTTAGGAGGTGTACTCTGTATACCGCTTTAGATATCGAGTAGCCATATTATACAACCCTACCAAAGCTTAGGGTAAAGCATATTTGAACTTATTCATGATAAACATCAATTGTCATGATGAGAAAAGGTATATTCATTGCACTACTATATCGAACTTCACATTGTTCCCTTGTGTTATTGCAATTTATGTTGTTGAAACCCTATATATCTGAGTATATTTGTTGCTTTCAAATCCTTGTCATTGAACAACGGGTTTGAAGGTCACGATATGATGCTGACGTCGTGTAGAATCCCGTGGGATACGCTAGGAATCAATGAGGCAATGTTAAAAGTATTGTGTTTCTGGATTTGTCCATAGCCTCTAGTTTGTGCTCACTGCGATATTGACTAGTGACGAGCTGTCGGTGATAACTCACAAGTTTGATCGGCACTATCGAACATTGCATTGATTCATTCAATTATCCTTAATTATTGGACTGTAAGCATCATTCTCACGTAATAGTCGGGGTCTGGTGGCATGAAACTTGGTAATCACTTGTCTTCACTATTTACTGCGACAGTGCAGTGTCCCTGGTCGTCACGACGAGGCCAGATGTGGAGCAACGAAGGTGTATTCGATAGCTTCTATTAAAAGACATGGTCTTCATTGACATTGGCTTTGGTCAACCAGCTGCGGGAATGGTCTGTAGCAACCAGAACCTATCCATAGCAACAAATAGTGCCAGCGACAAGATGCGACGGTTCTTGGTTGTCAGTCATTTAGGTTCATCAATGCAACAGCACGGAGCTTTGATAAATTAAGCAGGAGAACAAGTCGGGCATCCCAGCTGGCGAGACTCGGCGAGAGAGCTCTGGATGGGAGGGACGACAAGCATTGAGGGGGAGGTTGAAGAGGTTGGTCTAAGCACATGATCATGGGCTGCATGAATTGGGAAAGATTGGCGCAATCTGTCGTGGAGAAGGGAGACATCAAGCGGTTTCAGAGTGGACAAGCATCCATTAATCTAAAATGCGATAAATACAGAGCATCACAACTGTATTGTCTACATATTTTCTATGTTAATTCTAAAGAACATCATCTGGATTTGCCGACAATAATTATAGCACCTGCTTCATTTTATAGAAGCAATGTGGTTGCGTTCGCTCGGGATGAACGTAGGGCATATGCAAACATACACACCATAGGATCTGAGTTGTCAACCTAGATACTTAATAGAAACTCAACAGGTGGCAAACTTGCATCCACAACCTTTTCTTAGTGAACAAAGATGAAAATAGAGAAGGATGGGTCTTATTATGAATAGTCCCTGCATCTGGCCTAGAACTATTATTTTTTGTGCGAGGACTATCATTGTTTAGTGCCGAACAATAATAAGCTCCAGAGACCCCGGTCTATGACATGGCAAAAGTCTACATTGACTTCAATAGTTCGATTATCGTGTATCGTAGGAAGCGCCGAGGTGCGAGAGGAAGTGAGGGGAACTTCTACATATTGCCATAACCGAGCCCCACAACATTCCTTCCAAGTCAAGTGAGAATTCGAGAGCCGATAATCACCAGATCTTGTCAACACATGAGATAATCAAGCTCGCCGATGTGCTGTCAATTATGCTTGTTGTCGTGCTGCGGAGGTCGATTAACCAAGGATAAGCGACGGAGAGCCCACGCTATGGACCATTGGTTGCCCCAAACTGTTCCCTCCCTTTTACGGGCCTGCGTCTATCCAGAACCACTGTGGTCTTAATGCCAGAAGTGAACCGTGACAACCAGGAGACGGAAGGTCGAGTACAGGCCTTAGAAGAGAGGGGATAAATCTAGAGTCGGTTGCTTGGGAAGCTGGCTAACCCTGACGCTATTTCGCCATGTTCCCCTCTGCCAAAATAGAGAGGAAGAGTAAATTATTGGGCACGGGACAGGAGTTTCGCTGATGTTGGACTTATCAGTGGAACTTGTACTGGGCTGCGTGGAGGCTGAATCGATTATGAACATGGTGCTTCTAAACCACAGAAATAATGTTGAGGCGAATGGGAGTAGACTTATACAACGATGTCCTTCAGGGGAAAAAAAGGAATCAGGCTTCCACTATGATCCATGGTGATACTCAGTTTTAAGGGAAAGAGAAAACTGGTCATGGTCACCGTAGCGGCAACTGAACAACTCAGAGAAACATTATGTGTATATGTGGTATTATGATCCATCGAGAGTGGACCAGCTCTGCCTTTTTTCCTTCTGGCCTAGACACAGCGGGTGGATTCGCATGGGACACGAGAGGATGCTCAAGTAATCAACTGGTCATAAACCGCATGAATCTGACCTCATGTTTCCTGTCGTCCCTTGGAATCAAGACGGCTGCCATATATCGCCGTCAAATAGTATTATGTACTGTGCTACAGGGAATGAACGAGCCTTGAGCAACTTACACTCTACTAGTTGTTGATTTGTTGTTGACATCTGACCCGTCTATCGGGGCCCCTTTTTTTGACGGGAATACTTAGCGGCATTGGGACAGATCAATACATGCTTATGCCTGTAAGCCAAATCAACAATCCGTGGTTCACAACTTGTAATTATGACTTGAAGTCGGGCAATGTAAACATTCGCACCTACGGAAAATCGATATAGAAAACCATAAGATAAGAATAGAAGGATTTGTACTGTATAGAATGGGCTGTGCTTTACTGCCGAGAACATCGGGTCGCAACTTATGTTTCGGCTGATGCAAACTATAGACCAGAGCAAGATACATATATTGTGCCTTCCTTGTTTGTTAAATACCACTTGCCATGAATCCACATTCAAATCATTATTCTGTGGTATGTGATCTGTTATGTTTGGGTAGTTGCTAGTTGCTTTACTCGCCTGTCTATTTGAGTACTCCTGCCCCGGCACCGCCTGGTCTTGCTTCCTTGTTCATGCTACGATTCCGTTCTCTCATCTATCTTGCCTTCCCCCTCACTGACGAACATTTAATATTCTCCTGTTTCTCCACTTCACTACCAACGACCCCAACATTCCATATATCAACTTGATGTCTCTCCTCAAGTGCGAGCTATAATACTCCGTCTCTTTTCAACATTTTACGTGGCTGATATTCCCATAATTTTAGTGTCGACTTGTTACTTGTTCTCTACACTTCTTAAGCTATCGATCTTTCCTCGTCCACCGCTTATCGTCTTCTCTTTCTCAACAAGTGACCACCCATTCTTTAACGGCTCTTCTCACCGCCTCATCGTCATAGGGACTCTCCCGAGGCCTGCAGCATACCTGGCTTTATACACCTCTAGGCCTGTCAACCAGAGATCCGGCACGCTTTAGTCGCAGTTCTACGCCTGCCCCCTTCCTTGAAGCCGCATAATAACTCCACGTTTACCTGGTACCGTTTTGTGTTGTTCTCTGCAACTTACTGCACTACACCAGCCAAGCGCCAGAAATAATTTTCCGGGGGACTTTGCACAGTCGAGCTGCATATTCCTTTCTTCATTTCTCCTGGGAACAGATCTACTTGCAATTCCTGTTTTATTCCATATTTTTTTTTTGCTCTTCTGTATTTTGAACTATTATTTCTGTCGTAACATAACTAGTTGTTTACCTGCTGCTCCCTCCAGCAACAGCTTCTCGTTCTTTACGAGAGCTATCCTAATTCGACACTAGCTCACAATAGTCGGATTATTCTTTGTCACCAAGCTTGGAGACTACCGTCATACAAGAATCTCCCTACTTATAACCATAATGTCGACTGTCACCAAGCGTCCGACTTCCAGCGTCGGGCGGCCTACTAGCACGCCCGGTTCTCCTGCCTCTCCTTCGACCACTACTCCCGGACACCGTTCTAGACCCAGTCGTACTGGCAGTATTCTCAATTCCAGAACTCCCGCCTCTCGTCGCGAGTCTATCTTGAGAGATTCTTCAGAAGCCGAGCTTGAAGCTCGTGCTGAGTATGTTTCTGCTATTGAAGATCTTAAAGCTCGTCTGGCTAAAGCCGAAGATGAGACCGACCAGTATCGCAAAGAGGCCATGGTCCTCGCTACTCGTCTTGAAGACACAAACTCAGAGCACGCAAAGTTGGAAGAACGGTTGCATGAGTTTGAGGAGCAGATTGAGCAGCTTTCCAACGCCAAGCGGGAGGCAGCACGTCAGATGCGGGAGATGGAAGCAATCTACGAAGCTGAGCGCAGTTCCATGACCAAGGAAAAGGAGGAGATGGCCAACCGTGAGGAAGAAATGCAGTCTGTCATTCAGCGTCTCAAGAACAATCTTTCAGAGCGCAATGCAGACGAGGATTCTCGTCCTAGCAGAGGTAAGCCACAATACCCTAAGTAGCCCCAGACAGTTCCCAGACATGGACTTTCAGACCCCGTGGGCATATGTGCTCTTTTATAAGTTTTCTATGTGTAGTGGCAATGATTTGAAGCTTGTCTTCATTCGCCCCATCCCTACATAAGCCGCTGTGTATCAAGACTAACAACACCCCTTTTGTCCCCAACACAGCCAACAGCAGTGCCAACTCACCTACTGAAGGAGGTAGTTTTGCTCCGCCTTCTTCGCTCCAGCGTAGCGACTCTCGTAACAACTCCAAGCTGCTACTTCAGAAGGACAAACTCATCGAGTCTTTGCGTCTTGAGCTCGCGGAGGCTCACCTTAAGCTTGCCGAGACCGAGAACCAGGGTGATGGCCGCTTGCAGGAGGTTGAGCGTCAGCTCATGGAGGCTCGTATGGCTAATGCTCGTCTCATGGAGGACAACGAGAGCTACCAACTCCTGTTGCAGGAGAAGACTCTCAATGGTGACTTCTCTAAGAATGATTTCAGCTACATGAACTCTTCCTCCCGTGACAGCGTTGATGAGCCCCGTTCCTCTAGCAACGAGGATGCTCTCGCTGCCCTTGAGGGTCGTAGCCCCAGCAGTGGCACCACTCTCGGTGGCACCACTCTTGCCGATGAGCTTGAGGATGCCACTGAGTCGGATGAAGCCTACCGCCGCCTGGAGTCCGAGCTCCGCAATGCCAAGGACCAGAATAAGGCCCTCACTCTCTACATCAATAAGATTATCGAGCGTCTGTTGCAACACCAGGAATTTGAAGCTATCCTCGACCAATCAAATGACCACAAGAAGGAGCTGCCTGCTCGTCCTAAAGAAGCTGCCGGTCCCGGCTGGCTCCAACGTACCAAGTCGCTCATGTCGAGCTCCGCGTCAGTACGCTCGATCAACACGTCGGTTGCTAATTCGGTTGCCCCTCCTGCTGCTACTGTAACTACCCCCACCACTGCTAAGCCCAAGAGACCCCGTCCCATGTCGCTCATCCCTACCGCGGCCGGTCTGGCGAGTCTCCAGAATGACCCCGAGGCCGCTTCTCGCGTTCCTATTGGTAACATGTCCCGCTCTTCCAGCGTGCGCCGAGCTCGTCCTCAGAGCGAACAGTTCACGGGATCCGGGGCCTCCTTGGTAAACCAGATGTACCGGGGTCTCGATGGTCAGATGTCACCCACTTTCAACGCCCCACGCCGCTCTCAAACTTTCTTCGCCTCGGGAGCTCTGGCGTCACCCGGCCTGCCCCCCGCTATGGCTCCTCTTTCCGGCCGAATGTCATCCAACCTTGGCAGTCAGACGCCCTCTGTCGCAAACTTCCCCGGAATGCGCAGTGAAACCTCAAGCGTCTCCAACGAGTCTATCGCCGGCGTTGCCACCCCGCAAAGCAGTCCGCCTCGTAGCTTCTACGAGAAGATGCCCACTACCACCTTTGCCGGCAACAAGCCGCGTCCCCTCCGTCTCGTCCAGGACCACAACGATGCCATCAAGGCCCAGAGGCGTACCTCTTGGTTGCCATGGTCTGGTGGCTGGGGCAGCAAGGACGGTGTTGCCATTTAAATATGTTTATCCTTTGGTGGTTTCGGTTTAATGGCTTAATGGGTCTAATTTGTGAGGCTATGAGTGATGTCGGGTACTTTATCTGGAGTTTCAGGCGTTTATTCTTTACATGGGCCGCTGCTGTCGCTTAGGTTGAACTTGGACTTGATCTAACAGGCGATCAAATTCCTCCGAGTCTTTGACCAGCAGCGCAATGATTGTATGACGGAGATAAGTTTCATGGCGCATGATGCCATCGTTTTCTTTGCCTTTATCTTGGTTTTGATTTCTTTGTTGGCGACATGGTTAGCCTTCATCGCTCTGTTACTGGCTTTGTTCATTCTGCGTTACCTCTCTTTCCCCACGGCACATAGCGTGGTGTCGTTTTCATTTCTCTTTTCTTATAATCTTGGTTGAAGGTTTCATATCTTTTTCGATTTTGTGTTTTTATCTTGGTCAGCGCATCATCTTGTCCTTAAAAGGGATCATGGGCTTTCAATCGGAACATTTGACGTGGTTGCGTTTTTTTTGCTTAAAGTTGTTTATCATTGGATCTTGTTATTTATCGGCATGTAGCAGGTATATGAATACCTGTGGATAAGCATGTATATGGGAATTGGCTAATGTTGCCATCACTTTGGGTAGTTAGAGTTAAGCTTGTGATAATCTAACTTTTACTTCTGATCAACTTTAGTCTATAAAGCACTTGATTGGGTGTTATTGAATATCATAATCCTTAGATTAACACCAGCAATGATTTAAACAACGTGAATACGGGTTAGAATTAGGGTTAACAGTATCTAGGTAACAGTTTAAGTTGGTCTTTCTTCCAATCACCAACAAGGTTCGAAAATCCGGAACCTTACATCTCAGCTTCTCCATCACGCCAAGAGTCAGTTTCTGCTATATATAATTATATTTATGCCTTCACCCCCACCTGACAAAGATAACTGATGCACGAAAATGAAAACATTGGGCATTGTTATAGAGGTACGAAGTTGTGCGAGGATAATGAATGGCTATTTACATTGCAGGTGTACCAATTAGATGGTGTTTGATAATGTTTGTTGGTAGGTGTGTAGATTGGGGTTAAAAAGGTGCATTGGGTGGTGATACATGGTGTTATATTGATGGGAATCCTTGGATTGGAAGGAAATCGCGAGTTCGGTGAGTGCTCGACTTGTTTTGAAAGTGAGATGTAATTGGGCGGGTATGTTTAGAATTCTGGAAGTCAATATTTATGTGAATGGAACGGGTATAACTATATATAACAGTCAGGTGATGGTTCGATATTACCGGACTCCGGATGCATTCATTGAATCAAACAGAGAATACTTTGTGTGATCAAATTTGTGGATTATCCATCGCTAGCAATCATCGAATGTCACATTCAACGGAGCATCCGGAGTCTCGAGACAAACAAGCGGACTATTACATACTTGAGTAACCCTAGCACATAGGTTTGTTATTCCTTATTCTCGTCCTAGGGCGTCCCGGAAGTTGTTCCCGTTATTGTGTATCGATATTCCCGCACAAAGTCTAGCCATCCTATTTTTTTGATTTCCATTTCTAAAAATCTTCAGTAATCTGTTCCTGAACGGCCCGTTTCCTAGTTTTCTTACGGAGGCAAGTCTCTTACCAGGTGAACCCCCAGTGTAACTTCAAACCAGGGTTACCACTCTCTAAACGGACCGGCCTCAGGCTTAGCTGTGGCCCTTTTTTTTTTTGTTTCTCCTTCACTGAACAGGGAGGTCCTGAGAAAGTTTTGCGGCGGGTTATTTGCTGTGTATTGATGGATTGGTGCCTGGTCTTTTTATTATTATTCAAGTGGGAGGCAAAAGGGGTCCGGGGATATGACGCCTTGGAGGACTTTCCCATGGATGGAGGCTGGGTTTCTGTTATAGTTACTACTTTGAGTGATTGTGGATGATCGTGGGGTTTGGGCGGGTGTTACGGGAGGCCATTGAATGAAATGTGTGTGGATTGTGTGTGGTATATAGATGAAAATGGGGGCCCCGTTTGTGCGAGAGGGGTGGGTAGGTGGGATGTCCCCATGTGTTAGGCGTGAAAAAACTTGATCACAAATACGTCAAGTTCCAGCGATAGACTCGGTGTTTTGTGGGGTTTTGGTAAGTGCTTTTTGTAGATAAGGATTCTTATGGCATATGGAATACAGAAGATAGAATTTCACGGTAGTATTTGTAGTGGAGATGATGTCAGTAGAGTAATTTTAGAGATAGACTGGAGGCTGATGTCAATGTTTGGTGGGTGATCTAGAATTTTACTCATGGGGAAAATCTAGGGGAATCCGTGTTATCAAGTGACGATATCGATTCCGGATCGATCTTGATCATCATTTAAATCACTAGTCTTTGTCAATTGTCATACCCCAGACCTTACAAGATTTGCTTCTTGTATTATTTGTATTACTTGTTTTGTAAATATATCTTCTGAGATCCACTTGAATGCCAAGCTAAGCCAGAGCCCCCACCGGACAATACTCACAAAATCCATCCTACATTCTCACATACAATGCAAAAGACAATCCTTTCCCAGCTGCCTGGCTCCCACTCGGTAAACAAATACAAAGAAAAACTTAGCCAAAATTGTTCACCACTGCAATCCCTCTCGATTCAAGTCTTCCCAAGCCACCAAGAAGAGACATATCCTCTTTTCCCGGTATGTGATTTCTGTGCTTGGGCTGCGGGGGGGAAGGTCTCGCTTAAATATGTGGGAAGGGGTGCTGTGGGTTGGTCTCACCGCCTTGGAGGAGAGGAAGCTTGGAGATTTCTGCAGTTGGGTCTCCTGTGGTGGACAGGATAGATGAACTAAGGCATATGGGATTGTATGAGGAAATGGTTTTTTCATGATGGAAGGGTCAAGGATGTTGGTATATAGTAGTGGTGGAGTGATTACGTGTGCAGATACTTTACTGCTGCATTATATAGGTGAAAATATGTGGGGTCTTGACAAGATCGTCTAGGAGTCTTGGGTGTAATCGGTAATGGATAACTTGGGGTCTTTTTTGGGGTTTATAAACTTAGTCAGGACTGAGATCCGATCATCATGAGGTCCTTTCAAGGAGTCGTTGGCCCTTGACTGGGATGTTTCGGTTGAAAAACGCCTGTCAAACAAGCAAGCCTGACCGCCTCTTTTTTAACAATGACTAATGTCTCGTGGCAGAATGCATTCGAGAATGCTTTGCTTGAGATTGTTGCTCTGGCGGCAGACAACCATTTGGTGTTGTCATTGGAATGGTTAACTGACTGAATATCACGTTGCCGGAATTTGGTCTCTCTTGATTATGCAGACATCATGTAATCAATCATGTTTACATGCACCTTTGTGAACGGCGGATGTCTGTTTTGTTGTGGGTGGCGACGGCCCAAGGTTACCGTGCATTGGAGTGTCCTATCCTCTCCTTGGATATACATTGGGCTGTTATTCCATATGGTCGGATTAGACGGAGCAGTAGGAGCACACTGCGGATGCATATATGATATCTTCTGCTACTTGCCAACGCATCATGTGTGAGTAGTCTCAGGAGAAGACATGAGGGGCAATGTGGGATGATTACAAGGCTTAGACCTAGATGGCCATTATCAGTTAGCCGTGGGGTATATGAGGCATGTGAACTCTGCACTTCGGAATGAGGGGCAAAATATCGAGATATTGGTGGATTGTACATGTGGGGTCTTTGATAAGATATTTACTCAGATCAAAGATATATATTTGACACGCATCTCTGGGCTCCTCTTTTATGCCGGCTGTGACTTACAAGAAAGTCAAGCGAGGTCATTTGTTCACCTGCAGGTGTCGACCCCGCGATGATCTACTTGAAAAAATAAGAACGGGGCCTATGATACATCTCCCCCAACGTACCAATCTTCTGGCATCTGCAGTAGGAATCCACAAATCCAGTAAATTGTTCACTTACATGCTAAGCAATCACCATATCAAGTCGTAAATGAGTACTTTGAGGGGGGGCTTCTGCTGTTGTATCGTTTTCTCGCTTCTGAGAGTTTGATGATGTATTGTATGTACATATATCGAACCGCTGTATGTTGGACTTTGGGCTGCATTGGAGATTGATTACTGCATGCGGCTGAAGAGATGCTGTAGTCCTGAATGCGCCGGATTCCGGAAGTCAAGGCCGGACTGGAAGGATATGGTTGTGGTTAATCTTGGACACTGAGACGATGAGTTGGCAGGGTGTGAAGGAAGGTTGAGGATTCAATCAATTACAGTTTGAGACAGTAAATGGCTGGCTGGTGATTTATTTTCAAGCAAAGGAATATAAGCCAAAGAATTAAACACAAGGCCATATTCCTCATTGTATGCTGCTGCTTACTCAAGTACTTTGTTACAAACAACTGTGTTCCAAGATCCTGCTGCCCTGGTATAAGAATGACCAATATGTTGACATTTCAATAAATTGTCAACCAATATATGAAATAAGCCAAACAGTCATGAAAATTGCAACCAGAACAGTACATCATTATCATTTGCTCATATTATCCACTCAAACATTGAGCCGGAGCCTCATTCTCCTCTCCTACTTCTTCTGTGATTCTACACATCACTCATGTTCTTGCCCAATAATCCAAGAAGTATCATTGTCTGGAACCATTAGGAACAAAGAATCTCATCACAGGGGTTTGCTGGTTGAGAATGATATCCAATGGTGATATTCTGGATTGGCCAATCAGGCTCAAGGCATAACAACAGTCACTGCTCCTTGTACCTGAAATCTACTCGAGACAAGACTCAGCATAATATATATATTTACACTGCCCATAGCGACATTGTAAAGCTCCTGGTCACCGAAATGTTAAACATATGTATTTATTTAGCATAATAATTTGCTTTTTTGTTGAAAGCAAATGTTTGCACTGTCACAGGCAAAAAAGACAGACACTCTTTGACGTGACTTCCGGTTCCTGCCCAACTGTATTCCTTCAAAGGACTCTTTTACATCGAATGTGCCCCCAAATAGTTAATAATACTAGTTATAATTGTCGTATTTTCACCAGATCGTGCCCTTCGCTTCTGACCTGGCGAACTCCTTTGAAGTGCCTGACTCGAGTTATGCAGGCACAGACGGCCACAGCTAAAAGACGACTGACGGGCTACAGAAAGATAAACGCCCAATCTAAAGATAAATAGATCTATAGCTCTTTGAAATGGATGGGTTGGAGATAGGATTGTAGTTTTTGGTCAAACGTATGTGAAGGTGAGTGTATGAAGAGGCAGGCTAACATTAAAGTTGTGTGGATTGACTGTGTACAAATGGGGCGGACGGACTGGTTTTTTGTGCATGGATACGTTATAGGTACTTGTCTTTGCGTGCTTAGAGACTACGTCATAGGAAGTACCGAATATTTGGTTGTGCGATCATGGCCAAGTGTGAGTGAGTGTGTGGAAGACGGCCAGCTTATTAAGCTGGAGTGAGTATATGTGTTTGACTTTTCATCCCCTGGGACTGCACCGCAAGATACCATTCGGTGGAATCATTGTTTCCAATGGATCATGGAGGAAACTCCAGATTCAAAGCTGTAGGTGGTGTTTTAGCGTTCCGCAATGTGTGTATGTCATATGTATATGTTTGCAATAAATATATGAGCCGTCATTGTTCCGTTTCCCCCCACCACCTAAAGCGTACCAAATATATTATCTTCTTTGAGGATATTCTGGCATGTAGATAGGGCATACTCTTATATTACCAGAATCACAAAGAAAAAGAAGTAAGTGCTCATCAGCCAGCCTATTGGCAGATAATCTCCAACATGCCGACCTGCCACGCGGCATGTTCCGCCATTGCAGGTCAAACTGGTTTTGTGTGGGATTAAGATCGTAAGGTACCTAGAGAGACGATTGGACAGAGGACATGTTCCGTCTGGGATGAGGGGAAAGCATTGACGATATCGACACCACGGAGAATGGAGCTTCTGCAGTCAGAGTGTCATCTTGGCCCGTCTTGCTTATGTGATCAAGCGGATATCTTTGCGTGATTCATGTCCAGCGATTCAACGGATGATGAAATTGAAGACAGAGAAGTTCAGTACGCCAGTAAGGTTTTTCTCGGTCTGATCAGTCATTCTGTTCGATGGTAGGGACAAGGAAAATTAGTATTATCGTGGCAGGTCAAAGATATCTTATTTACATATGTACGGCGTTTGTCGATCATGTGGTTCTGGGTTATTCCAAAGTACACTATAGTGATGCCATTCATCAAAGAGTTGAGGCCTGCAGTTGCTCTCTCAAGAACATTGGGACGGACTAGTGACCAGAGCGCAAATAGGCATTGCCAAATACTTGTCAGATGAGGCCCGTCCTATTGAAAGATCGCGGTTAAAAGTTTTATTCTTGACACGAGTCAGTAACCTCTCGCTCCAGGGTTCTCAAGACATCAACTTCGACGCTAGTTGTATAGCTTGTTTCTATGATGAGCTTGTAACAACCTCACTTCTGTGCTCTCGTACTACTTTCTAAAGGTTGGCATGCCTTGTGGCATATTTGCCATTATATAACATTATCCAACTGATCAAATACTGCTCGTCTTACATCATAGCAACATCAAAAAGTCCATCTCCCGTGTCTCTGCCATGATGCCGTCAGTAGAAAGATACAAACCGCCAATGGGCTAGCTCATTTTGGCACCAATAACGGCTCTGATCACGCCTGTAGTTTTAATAAATAGTGGTGCTTCGAGAACATATGAAGACAAACGCTAAGAAATGTGGTTGTGGTTGAAATAATCTTACAGAGGGCTTAGCTCAGATGCCGAGCCGTTCGGATTTGCATGTGGTGGATAAAATCCCACAGACAAGCCGTGATTTGGCACCACCCGGTTACAGCCTCAAGATAATTCTTCGCCTTCGTGTTTGACTATCGGTGGGTGATTTGTGAACAACTGCTTGTATTGGGCTTGGGACTGTCACGGTAGAGCCAAGGCCATGATAGGTGCCGTGGCCATTTGAGCACATGAAAGCCACCAGACACAGACAGACCTAGTCATGACACACAATGCTTTGTTTCCGCTTTTTCCCCTTCTCCACACAAGACCGTACATAAAGAAACTAACTACTGCGTTCTGGAACCCAACTTTAATTCCCTAATCAGGTCTGGCCACGCACACACTCGGCCCGACTTTATATCTCCACCTGCTGAACATCAATCGCCATATTCAATTTCAGTAAACTCTAGGATGAGCCCTTAAAGTCAAAGATCTGTCCATCTCCATCTTTTGAAACAAAAATCGCCCAATTTGGCCTCTGTCAACTTCATTTTGTTCACCAATTAATTCAAGAGGCCTATTCCGCCCATACCTACACCCCCTAAATCGGAAACTCACACCCTGCAGTCCTTGTTCTTCCTCTTGCCACCAATTGCTAGATTGCCAGAACACAAGCAGTAACTTCCCTTTCCAGCATCCAGAACCTGCCAGCCACTACGACAAATCCCCCAAAGAGAATTCATAGGAAAAAAAAGGATGCGGCTTCCTTTTGTCGATTCCTCCCTTATACTACTACGCCAGCACACACACCCATCTTTTTTCCGACCAATTCCGCCAAATCAATATTCTTCCCCACGTACCTTCAAACATCTTCAATCACTCGCTCCCTCCTTACCCAAGATTTGTTTCTATCCAGACCTCATCTTAGTTTGTATTTTTTTCATCGTCTGATTCTTGTCTCGAAGCTTCCTCTACATTATATCCCAGTCTCATCCTGCTTGTCCTTATCTAGCTTGACTGCATCATCTTTTTGCCATCCGCTACCAACCATTGCGTCCACCAAATTCGCCTCCAGAAAGTCACAGGCTTATCTACACTGGACTCCCGTCTCCCAAATACAACTTGACCACAACATCGTCATCAGCGTCATTGCGGACTAGCACATCAACATCTAACAACTGGAATGCCTTGACCACCCTCAAATAGCTCTCTACTGAGGCTGTTTCCTCTCCTGGCAAGATATTTGCATTTGCATATGCCACCTAACTCTGATTACATCCTCATTCACTCAGCCTAAAATTCAATAAAGAGCCTCAACCTTAAGGGTTTAGCCTCTGCTATCTTGAACGCCCACGCCATCCAGTATATGTAGGTACGCACCTAGCTTCCGGAGGAGAAACATCAGTCACAGCACACATTGGCCTTTTCGCCCTTCCATACTCGAATTGTCGATATGGCTTCAAAGGCCTCCAAACCCAACTACACTGGTGTCACATCTCCCTTGGAATCGCGGGACTCTTCTTCTAATAGACAACCCTCTCGCCCAACTGCCAGAAGCATAACAGGACCGCCTTCCGTCTCCCAAACACGCAAGCATTCAACATCCCGCCCACCATCAACTAGCCTCAACCATCGTCGCGCAAGCAGGTCGCAACAGTCATCTCATCGCCAGAATATGACTTTGAATTCTGGAACCCGCTCGCGTCGCCCTTCGGAAACCTTTAGTGCATCGACATCACAACCTTTTGACAAACCGCAGGTGGCGGAGACTAGACGCGACGGGCCTTCTCGCTGGCCGGTGTCGCCTCACATCCGCTCTCCTCTCCAGCCATCCGATTCTACTCCCACCTACGAACAATACCCGATGCAAAGAACGGACGAACTTTTGACACATTGCTATGCCTCCTCGGTGACTAGTAATTCTACCATGAAGATGCCAGAAAATGAGACCGATGATTCCACCACTCCTTCCGGCCTCCGGACTCCGACGATGAACTCTGTCAACGCTGCGATATCTGGAAACAGCAATCAAGCAACTCCAATACAAGAAACCGGCCTGCCCAGTGGTCCCGGAGAAAGCGCAAATGTTGCCATGGCTCACATCAACGATAAACTAAATACCGAAACGCAAATGGGACAACAATTTCAGTACCTACCTCCAGATTCTGATTCGACAGCTTCCAACTCTTCAGTTGTCGACCACCGTTCAAGCCGTGCGCGGAGCCTGGCTTACTACACCGATGGAGAGAGCAGTCAAACGCATGAGGGCAGGAGGTTGACGGCCGGTAATATTCCTGCGCCGCCAATGATGTCTCGTCAATCAAGCACATTCTCTACATTTACCAAGAGCAAGCCTGCTACCGACGCTTCCTCTATGATTGTTGAGAGTGAGACTGTTAGTTCAGTTCCCCAGATCGCTCTTGCTACTGTTCCCCAATCAACCCTCAGACCTCAGCCCAGTACTGAGACCATCAGACCAAAGAAGGAGCGCAAGGGACGGTCTCGGAAACAAGCTGTTACTCCCGGAGCCGGTATGACCCTCAGATTCCTATCGTACATTTATTTGCATCATATAACTAAACTAACAACACATAGCTTCTTCTAAGGCAGAAATCTTTGAGTATCAAGTCGGACGTGCCGTTGACGAGAATAACGATTCAGACTCCGATGAGACCTTTGTCTACGACTCATCGACCAACCATGATCCACCGCTCAGATATCGTTCAAGAACACCCAGCGTTGCCTCGACGCACAGTCAGATCGACCGTCCGCACCGGGCTCACGATGCCTCAGGAACTACTGTGACCTCCAAGAAGAACATGAAGTTTGCCAGCAACTATAGCAATGGATCTGATATTTTTACTGGAGATTCGGACGGTAGAGGATCCGGTCGCAGCAATGCTGGGTCGTCTCGTGGGCCTGCTAGGCATGCCTCGAGGTTTGGCCGTAACCATACGAACAATGGCCCTCTCTTTGACAACGAGTCACCTTTTACAGGTAGCCACCGTTCCAAGTTGCAGGCCAGTGCTTCCCGCGCGAACTCTGGACCGCCTAGCCCTCGCTTCATGACTTCGCGGTCACAGCCACCGCGGAAGGGTAACCTCTATCACATGTCTTCAAGCTATGATCTGGATGAGACTGGTCTGGATGAGACTGGTCTGGATGATGAGAGAACCCCCCTCATTTATTCCAATCGCTCTGCCAGAAATACTCGTCAAAGCAGACGGACGACACAGCGTCACCTGGAATCTCAGACGTATCGTCGCACTCCTTCTGCGCTTAATCACCTGGCTGCTTGTCTGGTTATGACCATGATGGTACTCCTGATCATCACCGGCGCCATTGGTTTTATTTTCGCCACTACTCAGCCTCTGACTGACATTGCTCTAGTCAGCATCGACAATGTCTTGGCCAGCGAGCCTGAATTGATGCTCGATGCCACGCTTCATGCCCACAACCCGAATATTGTAGTTGTCACAATCGAAGAAGCCAGCCTTGAAGTCTTTGCTAAGTCTATCCACGCTGGTACCGATTATGATTGGTACAAGCATCTGGATGGTCCCCGGGATCCTGCTGATCTGGATGACCTCGATGACATCCATCTATTTGATGATCCACCAGAGGATCTGCCTGAAGAGACTGCTCCTAACTTCCGTCTCGGTACTATCACTCAGTTCGACAGTCCGCTTTCATTCGAAGGTCTGTTCTTCCACAGAGGTGTCTCTCATTCTACTGCTGGTCTGAGACTTGCTCTTCCTGGAAATTCCACTGCAGGAGGTTCCGCCCGTTGGGGTCGGATCATTCAAGACGATTTTGACCTAATCATCAAGGGCACAATCAAGTACTATCTTCCTCTTAGTCAGCGGATACGCAGTGCTTCGATTGCTGGCCGGGTACGGGTCAAATCTAATGCGGCGAATAATCCCTCCTTGACTCCCAACTCTACTGTTGTTGCTCTTGGGAGACGAATTGGACATTTATGACAGTGACTTGGTCTATGAGCTTAGACAAGACCTCTCGTCCACTCCTTCCCTATTGCTTTCCTTTTCTATATACTTTCTTAGGAAGCGTTGGGTGTTCCAACTGATTTACGTTCATTGACTTCTTAGACTACTGTCACGGTATGACTGAGCACATGTCGACTACCAAGGCACAATTAACCATGCTCGGCCTCTACGCCTCTACTAACGACGTATATGAACTTTTCTTTTTCTGCTTTTTTTGCCACTACATTCACGACCATATTTTATTCTATGTGGCTGTGGTAACATCCTCACTGATGTTGTCAGCTCCCTCACTTACACTTTACCTATATTTATTTTTTTCATTCCATTACAAAGACAAAAGCGATACCCTTCGCGCACTATGTTGGATAGTTTACATTATTATAGTTACCATACAGAAAAGATTGTGTAGTTTAAGAGAAAATCAATTATACTACTACTTATTGGCGATTTACGCCATTTGAAATTCATTTGATTTCATCAAAATACATTTTGATTGCCTACAATTGCATAGGCTTGGAGAAATGTCACGTGACTGCTTGTTGGATCTCGACATTTGCATATTTATGATGAATTGGGAATAGTGGCAAACAATGGAAAATCTAGAGCCATAAGCCTTGCACATGATTGGAAACTTTTCACAGAAAGGATGTGTAGAAGAAAAAATTAGGTCCAAACAATTGAATTCAAAAGCATCAGAACATTACAAGCGGCAGTATTGTCTGTAGATAGTGTACACAGGCCACGGATATTCAACCGCGCCTAGGGAAGGTCACCGACCCCCGGTTAAGAAATATGTTCCACTAACCCATTTCCAGCTTCCGTTTTGTTTCACATTCAATACACTTAGAAAGAACCAGTTTCCTGCTGTTGCTCCTCAGCCAGCTGCTTCTGCATGTTGTTGTTGTTGTTGTTGTTGTTCCCTCTACGCGTAGAAGCAAAGTTGACAATAATGGACCTGTCCCCCATGGTGGCATCACGCATGCTATCAATAACTTCCTGCGCCTTCTCAACTGAGGGCCAGCGGACGTGGGCAAAGCCGCGGGCAAGACCAGTGTTTTCATCGCGGGCAATGCGGACCTCAAGGTACTGGCCAAAGGGAGCAATCTTCTCGTAGAGCTCCTCATCGGTGAAAGTGTAGGGGAGGTTACCAATGTAAGTGGTGTCAGAGGGGCCCTCGATAACACGGGGGGAGCGGCCGGTGCGCGAGGGGGCTGGTTCGTCGCTGGGAACGCGGACGTAGATGCGGCGGCTGTGGAAGAAGGTCTCGTGCAAAGCCTGGATGGCCTTATCAACGGACGTGGCATCTACAAAGTGGAGGAAGCAGCCACTGCAAAAAAAAAAATTTGTTAGTCTTGTGTTCACTGGTGCTGACATGGCCATTGTCATGGTCATAGGGATGGGAGTCCAACTTACCCAGCTCTGAGGAAAGAGATGCGCTCAATCTCGCCGTAATAGCCAAAGACCCGGTAGAGATCTTCCCAGCGAGTATCGTAGGGAAGGTTGGCAACGTAGACGACACGGCGCTCGGCACGGGCAGTCTCAACGGGAGTGGCATCTTTGGAGACAAAGTTGTTGGTGGGGTCAGCACTGGGACGACCACTTTTAGATCTGTAGTTGTCGCGGCCAAACGAATGTTGTCTGTCCTCAGCAACCCGGACGCTGAAGGAGAACATGCGCTGGGCCATGACGGGGACCATGGGGGCCTTGGAAGCGGCGATGACCGCGGGGCGGGCACGCTGAGTGAGGGTGCGAAGAGAGAACCTGAAGAGGCATGTTAGTAATTTAATTGTATGGAGTATAACAGTCAAATAGCAACAAAAACGTACATTGTAATATTTTTTGGGTGATGATTGATAGGTTTATGTTCTTAGGATGCAGACAATCAATTTTTATAAAAAAAATCTCTGCACATGGTGCGTTCCAACTGCTCATTTAACCCCAAATTACCCATGTATACACCAAATTCAGAATCTGGAGATTACAGCACTCCGTAATAGGCGTAACCCTAAACATTAACAATTGTACTACATGACTAATACGACTGTTTGATTTTACACCAGACTGAACAAGTGAATTTGAAAGGATTGTCTAGATTTCTATTGTTTATTCAATCACAAAAACTAAGGAGAATGCTATATATTCAATACAAATAACACTAATGATTTTTTATTAATTACACTCACTTATTATCTATGGTGTGAAGCCTCAGAGTCAACATATAGACATACAGACACTTGCACAAAAGACATGTTTAGAATATTTTGACATATATGCTGACATGTAAGATAGGAAATTGTAAATTGATAACCCAGAAAAAAGATAGATATAATCACTACTCCACGCACGCCGAGGACCGTTTCACAAAGATTGCGGCTACCGAACAAACGGCGCTTCGTCTCGCTACTAAGTGCCCATACCCAAAGATACAAGCAAGCAAACAAAGGAAAGGGGAAAAAAAGAACCAAGGAATCCCATGATGTAAAACCTGGCCAAACCCACCAGATGACCATTGGAGAGCAGGACCGAATGAATCAAGAAAACAAAGAAAGCGTTACAACGAAGTGTACGCAAAAAAAAAAACAAAAGAAATGACGAATTTAATGACAAGAAAAAAGAGCGCATCTGACAGAGACTGATCTGCCGAGTTGGTTCGAGTCTGGAATAAGAAGGGTTCAGGATATGATAATATCGCATGGTTTTGGATTGAGGAAGTCATGGTATCCTCAAAGAGGTACCTCTATATGCGAGCTCAATACTCAATGTAGGACTGCCTATAGGAGGTGGGTGTATCATCCCTATCTATTATCCCGCAAATAAAGGCAGGGTCCATACAACTACGGATCTCTTCATACTAGTAAGGAGGTCTGTGGTTATCGTATGTCACACCAGTCATAGAGTCTGGATTGTGAGGTGGTGGTAAGCCACCGCTGATAGCACGAAGAGGAGGTAATTCAGGACGAGGCTCACTACGAGATGCAGAATTATAGTCAGAACCTCCGTAGTGGCTGCCGGTTTGAGGAGGAACACCGCCAGGAGGTGGTAGGGCAGATGGGTGCGGTGGGCCGTGAGGGCTATGGTGGGTTGAGTGAGGAGGATGAGAGGCACCGGGAGCGATTGAAAGAGAGTTAAGCTTAGCACGTAACTCGGCATTCTCTAACCGTAACCCGTGGATTTCACGGCGATGAACTTCAATCTCATTAACGGCGCCATTATAGTGAATGGTCATATTGCGGATGTTGTCATTGAGGCGTTTAATCTCAGTGATAGCTACAAAAGGTTACACGTTAGTATACAATTAGTATACACATAATCTTAAGGACAGGCTCTAACATACCCTTAGTGAGGATCTCCCATTTTGAAGCTTTAGCACCACGTTCTTGGGGCATCAGCTCGCGTAGTTGCTCAAAGAGCTCCTTCATCTCTGTTCTGCGTTTTCTCTCAGCCAACTTGTGACTTTGTCTCAACTCAGGGGTTCGACTATAAGGCTGACTACCAGTTGGTCTACCCTCTTCTTGTAGATCAGCAATCTTTTTGTGTTGAATAGAGTGGTGGTGCATGGGCAAGTATTCATGCGAAGTGCTTGATAGTCTGTGTCCATCAATACTCTGTGCCTCCAGGCGCAATTGACCGGGAGGAAGACGAGACTCGGTAGTGAACTGACTGCTGTTGATTGAATCGGCAAGACTGCTACGACGGGACTCGGTGTAGCTACCAGCTGCGGTAGAAGTGCGGTTCTCATCCTCGGGGAAAGCCCAGGCTTGACCCTTTGTAGGCTCAGCAGCACGAGCGATTATGCCTTGAGTAGGGCCAGTGATAGTGGGCGCAATTCTAGATGCTCTGTTGTCTATTCTGGGGTCAACGGGATTGCGTTCTGCAGCAGGCGAGTAACTGTTGGACAAGCGGTGGGAAAGGGTTTCGACTCTGGATCTGGGAGGAATGCGTTGTTGGGCAGCTGAGTTATAGTGCATTGAGTTGGCATATGGTGACGGCGGAACTGAAGCACCGTTGTTGAGACGCATGTCACCAAACCCTTGGTTCATACGGCTATCAACACTGTCGCGGTGTTCATCAGTATCCATAAGAGCGGAACCGCGATGAGAGTCATATGATGTCTGGCTATAGCGGTTGCCATTCAAGCTGGAGGGCGAAGGAGAGACGATTGAGGCGACGCTCATGCTCGTGGTAGCAGGAGATATTACTGATTGAGGAGCCAAGTGTCCAGAGGTTGGTGATGGCGTAGCTTTGTCGCGGCTCTGGGGGGCATAGCTATTGTTGGGGCCAAACGAGGTGCCGGAATTGTCTGGAGCGGTAACCGTCAGCCAACCCGTAGTGTGCGGACTCGGAGAAGACTGGGGAGTTTCATTTTCCATACGCTTACTAGACGATTCACTCGGGGTACTAAAGTAGGCAGAATCGTGTCGGTTTGAGGGCCCATTGAGAACATCCCGGAGACCAAGAGGACCATTTCCGCTGGTGGAAGGAGGCTCAGGGTAGGAAGCCATTGTGTCGCGACAAGGAGATACGTGTGGATTTGACGGTGCCAAGCAAGAGGGTCTCCAGCAATGACGACGAGTTGATTAAGATATTAATTAGGCGTAGAGTAAAAATCGTAAACACGTGATGTTGATGTCAGTGTGATCGTCAATTTCGGTCAGCTGTGAATCGTGAAGGTTGTTGTCATGAGCCCGAAATTCGTGGGAAACTGAAAAAGAACAAATCTGCGGTTTAAACGAGTGAATGAGAGCAAAAAGCACCGTCAAATCTTATCATAAGACAGTGAGGCAGTAGAGCTCTGTGTATATTAAAGTTTGCAGTGTGGCTGGAGTCTTGAGATCAAGTACCAGTTCAACTGGTTGACTTGACAAAAAGGTATCAACAAAAAGTTCTAGTGTCTGGCGAAGGAACGATGCAATCTTCAAGCTTGCTGGTGAAAATCAAAGACAAGTCGTGATTTGGCAATGCGTGCTATGAAGGTCAGATATGGTACAATGGCTACCGGTGTAAATGAATTCTAGAGTGTAAAATCCAAGACAATAGACAATGGCCGACTGAGAATAATTTTATGCAGAAGATAATAGCACTCTGATCTCGAGACTGCAAGACACCCAAAAACAAAGCGTCAGTATAGAGCACGGAATGTCAGTGCTAGGCTAACTAAAGAAACTGAGTCCAGGCCAAAGATGCCTGAGCTGCTGAATTAATATGGCTAAAGTTTTGAACAGAAGCAAAACGCTTAATTTCAAATATGGTGTAGTAGACGAAATGTTAGACCAGCCGAAAGTTGAGATTAGGAGGAAAAAAGTCGATGCGGATTGCGGCTAGCACCCGTTCAGATATGGAATTTCTTGCTAGCAAAAGCAAGAAAGATGCAAAGGAAATTAAGAGGGCAATCTCAAAATTACAATATGTATAGACTGATCAATCCGCAAAGATCCAGACTGGAGAGGGGAAACATAGGGAGGAGCAAAAGGAAAAGCGAGAGTAGAGTTGAGGAGGGAAATGATAGACATAAAAAAGAAGTACCCAGGTAAGGAAGCGAAAAGAAAAAAAAAAAAGATGCTGTAAATTAATTGAAGGGTTGCGTCGGTCACCACCCGCTAGGTATTTCTTTCAGTTCCTTCCTTCTATATCCTCTGGGGATAGCCTGCTCAAGTCCCTGAAAAAAAACACGCCTGTCACTAGGATTTCGGGAAACGCTGTTGAGAATATGTAGTGGATACTAGGAAGCCTAGAGGAAGACCGCAATTTGGGGTTGAAGTTGTGCATGAAGGGCTGACAATAAATAGAGATAAATTCTTTGTGGTTCTGTCGAGATGATCTCTCCCCAATCTTCACGATGGGGGGTATACTGTTTCGTTTTAATGGCATGGGTACCTCATGGTATCACTAAAGTAAGGAACAGTGGTTGCTTCGACTTCTTCGATTCACCCAGCTGGAAACCAAAATAAAGAAAGAAAGAAGGAAAGGAACTTGTATTTATCTTCAACAGCCCGACTTAAATATATTGCCTCAACATTGGCTGCCAACGAATCTTGAAAAGGAAAGAGATGTAGTTCGTGATATCTGACATTACCCGCCATGTGAGTCTATTCACCACCATCATAGTCATGTCGTAGACCGAGTTACAATTTATGTACATTAGCAGTCTTCAAAATCACAACAATAAGGTTGTGAATGAACACATGGCGGGAGCAAACAGGTGCGTGCGGGTGGATTGGGGGGTGAGTTTATCATTTTACCAGACAAAAAGCCTACAAGTTAAATAAATATGTTGCGGCAATTGATAACAAACATTGTATTCTTTTTTTTACATCTCGTTAATATCGGCAAAACACCATTGCAGTTCATAGATATATTGGATTATCCCGATGTACCTCATCGATATTATCAAATATGATACCTCACAACCGGAAACGGTGGCGTTGCCCTCTACAATGGATACCATCTACGCAAGTTGCAAGACATGAATCATTCCCAATATACCCGGCCCGGCAACACTCGTAGCCAGTTCGTAAAAGGCTTAATAACCACCAGATGTGTCATTCAGATAGTCCTAGAATAATGTGTCGATCACCGCTGATTTAGGAAACTGGGCTTGGCTGGTGTGTTGTGTGGGTTTGTATGGATTCACAAAGTGTATAAAACGATTCAAGTTGATAGAAATACAAGACTCTATCAAGGCATCATAACGGGGTGATCTTATATGGGTACGTAGGACGAATATACTGTTTGGTTTATTTTATCTATAAAAAACCAATGACAAAAGAAAGCTTCAGGCTGAATCATTTATTTGCATACAAAATGTGTCAAATGTCACTAAATCATACTCAGGGGGGCGGCTATATCAAGGACAAGGCCTGGCGTTGAACTAAGGGCTGATGAACTGCAAGCGCGTATATATACGCAACATTTTAAGCGATTGCCATAAAATGAAACCTAAAATGAATAGATGATCCCACGTGATAACAATTATGGAAAGAAACTGCCATGCAACAAACGATCATCGAGATCAGGAAAGAGCAGATAATATTAGTCAGACAATGGGATCAAACAATTTGTTGATTGGCAGGCCTCTACACTGTAATAAGCATAATTGTTACTCCAATTCTTGACCTAAGTGATATAATCAAATAAATGGCAAATGATATTTTAAAGGTTCTGGATATGGCAACAACCATTGTTGCCCGTTATCAAAGCTATTAAGCGTCTGAAAATTTGCCACTGGTGCCTTTTTCTTTTCATTGCCCGCTTTTGGGGTCCAAGACTGGGTGGTTTTAGTGGGTATGACGTAAATAAGTATAAAGTGATCATATGAATTATGTATCAAGGACGTCGTTGGGACTAAAGCCCAAGCCATTTTGTGATTCATCTCCAGTCAGTTTCAAGTCCCTGAGTCACATTAGCAAAATTTAGATTGTTTAGACTCATCATGGTCTATCTATAGTTTTAATCACCCAGACTCCAAGTTCTCTCCATATAAGTTTCTGCTGGTGATTTGCCATGATCATGTATCAAGCCTTGCCGGTATACATTGATACAGCCAATTTGTTATGCACAATGCGGATTCCAATTTCATATGGCTGCCCTGAATTATAGAATACCACTGACCGATAGCGTGCTTCAGAAGAGATCAAAGGTCCTGTAGTGAGATCCTGAATTTCGAAGGAAGAACAAGGGAGATAGTCACGGATAGCGCACACGGCATATTGTCAAATACTTCTGTTTTCGGGGAAACTCCGAGAGATATTCAAGTTGGAGGTGAACTTGTTGGGAGAAAGAAAAAAGCATCACGACTGAGTCTTGATATCCCTAAATGTGACAAATGTCATGACTATACATTATCATGTTCAAGTTGTCCCAACTCGTGCAAATTGTTCCCTAGTCAGTACTTGGGGTATCGAGTCCTTCACACCCACGGTCATATTCAGTAACCAAGATAGAAATAAGACCAGTCCTCGAATTCTCCGACCACATGTCCATCATCTAACACCTTCCCACCACAAAAGTGCGCCGATATTATCTCGATTCCCTGTCACAAAAAAAAACATTAGTCATTCCACGTTCTGCCAGATATCTGATGGGCTATATACATAATTAACTTCGTTTTCGTAAATTTGAATTCAGCGCAACATCTGACTGCCGCCTTGTACACCCACTAATTCGTCTGTTCTATTGGCCTTGCCGTCCCCTCAAAATCACATGGTCGAAGCGCCGCTTTTGTTGCCTCTTTAGCTCAATGCACTGCCAGATGGAGATGCCAATGTCACGATGACATGCGGGAAAGCAGCCCCTCTAGACTAGATGCTCCTTTCAGGGGGCCTTGGAGGACCCTCCAGTAAGGAGATGAACATGGCTTATAGGGGTTCTTAGTCCTGTTTAGAAGAGGACCTCCCGCTACATACCTGGTTCTAGATATTTAACTCTAAGGGCAAGTGGGCAGTTGGGCAGTGAACAGCAGTATAATCGTTTATTTTATTGAACATGGAGTTAGCGAATACCTGTTGAAGAATATAATGACAACTGGGATTTGTGAGAATGTGTCTTCCGAGAAGCCCCACTCAAGACCGACACCGAAGTGAATCTAAAATTTCAACTATTAACAAAGCCTAATAAGTAGTTGTTCATGGATAGTTGCCAAAAGAAAAAAATTACATCTGGCCCCACATCCTGTATCTTCGGTGGCAGACAACTCTCCAATGTACCCATCATTTTCCCACCCGTCTCGCTTGTTTATACTCGCAAGCACGCACGTGCGGTGGTGAGACTACGGCACGTTAAGACATCACCGTCTGAAAGCATGTAGCTGAGTCCTGTCTCTGTATCAGTGGGGACCAGAAATATCGTATGCCGTATCAACAAATCCGAGGAGAGTCATGAACCGCCTCGGCTTATTACGAGTCAGCTTAGGTGTATGCACTGCCTTCGTCTGGGGTTGTAATTGGCTGTCTAATGAGAAATCGGATCCGGGCTTGACGGGTCAGATCCCCCTGATAAGTGCTTTTGTAAACCCAAGTTGCATGTTCTCAGTATATGGGCCCTAGAGTGTTATTTCAGCTCAGGTATATATATTTAGAATCTAGAATCAGATTTGGCTTAACTGCATGCATCTCTAACCCTAATGTAAATATTGACCAAAGTTCCTATGATCATGTCCACGTGAATATTTGGAATTCCAAGCTTTTGTAAAAATTGACTGGTCGGAAATGATTATCCACTTATTCGCGACGGTGCTCGTGAGGTTAGAATTCGGCAACCTAATACAAATTCACAACATGGTATCAGCCATTGTTAGTGACCTTATAGATAGCCCGGGAATTTTGAGACGTTGTGTATGCTGTGGCATGTCACAAAGAGATAAGAAAAAATAGTCCGATACATCAGACTTCACATTATGCTGAAATTACTGGTTGACCGCATTCTTGTAAAAGCAGTTGCAATCCTGGATATCCATGTGCTGATGGATTCCACCTACCATCGACATGTTGACCCGTTATTTTAGGCGTGATTTTGTCTTCCCACAATAGGGCGGCTGTCTGACTCCTGTGAGACACATAGGATATTTTAGGGAACACAGATATGACGAATGTCCGTAAGATGTTTAGGCTGATAGAGAGAGGGGACTATGAATGCTTCATTCTCGGACATGTGCATTCTAGGTGGAATGGTCCCTGAGGATATCGACGCCAGAGTCAGGCGATTGGCCGATCTCTGGTTTAGAGATGTTTAGATAGACAGCGCCTTTGTCACAGCAGATAGAGCTCAGCTTGGCTCTTTGACTTTTAGGGAATCATTGGAGGCTTCTTGTGTGCTTGCTTCCTCTCGTGGATACCACGCTTTGATGTCCGGCATTGTACAGCTCCCACCCGAGCTGCAGTCATCCACGTTCCATGCTGTGGTTATTCCCTGCTCTATACATGAACAAAAAGATAGCGCTCAGATAAATCACTGGTCTACAACACACAACAAAACTTAGTCCATCCTTCTACTGCAAGCTGCAAGCTGCATACTGCTGCTCGACTGAATACAGAGATCAAGGCATAAAGTCTAGGCATAAGTGGCATATATTCGAATCGGCAAATAGCTTGGTCCCAGTAGAAACTTGCGGCTTATATTGATTAACTGGCCAGCCAAGATTTTTGTAATGTGTGCAGTCCCGTCAGAATCAGCGCTGTTCGGATAATATGGCAGGCCACGCAGCGTTCATGTTAGTCTACAGTACACCAATATTAAGCAGGAGATGCATAATTAGCTTTTGTGCCGTGCCACCAGGGAGCCGAAACGTACGGCCGAAAGGCACCTGCAGTTGAAAGTCGGAGGCAGAGGCTATCATAATGTTGTTACCCTTGTTCAGCTCATATAAGATGACTACCATTTCTGCAGTTCACAGAGCGTTGACAAATAATTTTCGATGGAGTGTGTAGTTATAGAATATCAAGATCTAGATTTGATGTGGTATTCAGTCACTTCCTTTGTCACCAATATCACATTCAAGATAACAAATTCGGATTCAGCTGTTGAATCAGATTGTGCATCAACAATCATTTCATCAAATTCCAGTTCTTGCACAGGATCAATATGTGACTTTGATATGATGAGTGGCCACAAGTTTCGGTGGCCATGGTTGTGACTCGGCGGCTGGTGATACACTTTCTACGAAAGAAAATAAGACAATATTAGATATCCGTATTATGCAATTGTCATCTTTTTGAGGTGACCGTGGTATCATGAAAAAGACACTGGCGGACAATGGGGTAGGTAAAGCATGTTTCATGGCCAAAAAAAAAACGTCATCACATCCTTTAGCTCAAACAGAACAAAAACAACCTGGGCAAATTAACCTCAGCGCACGTGAGCCTTATGCACGAGGTAAGCCAAGTCTAACAACAAAAATATGCAAATGGCGCTAGTACCGAAGGTTGTGACATCTGTCTTCTGTCTGTAGAGGGATTTTGAAAATGTTCCGAGGATAGACGCTCAGACTGTGGACTGACGTGTTTGGGCGGGTTGTGAGGAAGAGCTTGACGATGATGACAACGCAGAGGGGTTTAACTCGCATGGTATGACCAGGTATATGTATGAGGGGATAATTATTGAATTTGGTTTGTTGATTTGGGTGAGGGATGATTAATGAATGGACCAATGATGTAATAGTTGCAGATGTCAAAAGGATGTCTACGTGGATAGAAAACTTCGAGAGCCTTTTTTTTTTTTTGATAAAAGACTGGATACCAACCTCCTGACTTAGTACTGGCATAAGATCTCGGGAATAATGGTTACTAACAACTAGCTGAAGTAAGCTCAAGTGCCGGAACATCATCAGCACGTTAAGCGAACTTGGTGTATGCTAATAGAACGTATACATATGTTTGATTACTTTTCCTCAGGAAGCACAAATAAACGAAGGAAAACCTACTAATGCACCGACTTTTAGTTTTGGGATCCTGCATCCTTATCCGACTTGACCAGATATAAATTTTGATTCTTTTTTCTTATTTTCTTTTGTAACATCCAGACTAGACAAATTGGGTATATAGAACGCAATCTTTCCGTGGCCACATGCTAACCATGCCTGATCCACGATACAGCCATGATACAGGAGCATGGAATACTGTGGAGGATGTGAGCCAGAACTAAGCAGTGGGCTAAATCAGCTAATAAATTTCTCGTTGGACTGGATCACAAGAAAAAAAATCATTTCGCAATCGGTACAACATGTCCTTGTTGTAAATTTGACATTATCAACAGCGTACAAAGTCCAGTCTCGCTTAGAAAGAACCATAGGGTATCAGATATAGGATATCGGAAAGTCTTCCGTGTTACGACTTCCGACACATACATGACCGCCACGTTGCTCCGCTATTCCTGGAAGGACGACGTAAATATCTGGTCTGCTGTGGCCTAATAAATATATATACATATATAATGTATGCCTGATAGACCGCCTCGACATTATCCGCTATGTACAGTAAGCTTGCAGTTCCACATGATGGGCAACAAGGCCCAGCATCCATGATCCTGTCTTTTATTTTAGTTGAAGCGACACTACAGTGTTATAGAAGGCTTTTTATCGGCACTTACCACTGGGGCTAGACCAGGACATCCGCTGATGGGCACATATTGCACTGATTTGATTCTGCTTCAAGGACAAGTTTTTTTCTCACAATCAATAAACAAAAATAGAGGCCAAGCTTTGACTGATCGATTAACTAATGTACCATCGAAAAAAATGGGCCCCGCTAACACTGTTCGACCCGTTTCTTCGACAGAAAAGGATCTGCCCAGAAACGAGAACTTCTGATGTATAGGAATGCCATTTCTTTTGCTACCGGCTCACCCCGCTCCCTCTCGGTCATCCTATGTATGTATGTATATCTTTACAATTTCAGGATGCCAATCATTTTCAACAGATTCATCATTATCACTAAAACTTTCAACAATGTCATAACATTCCGCAAATTCATTAGTAGACAGAAACTCAAATACTTACAACAAAAAGGAATCCTGCCGGGCCAGCCCAGTCCGGGGGGGTGGGGGGTAGCCAACAAGGCAAAGCTGAAGGCTGCGCTTCAATTGTCCACGTAACCCTAAAAAAGAAAAGAACTTGTTTCCTCACGCTGTGCCGCAGATCACCATGTCTTTTGAGGCGAATACTACATTTATGCGATGTCCTTCAGCTGTTTGCTTGTGCTATTTAAATTCCATGATTTCTTTGTTAGATCTGCCCCTTAGTTGCGTAATAATGCCACTGATAAGATTTTCCTGCAGATGGTATGTATTTCGTATCCTACAGTATATGTAGCCCCAAATATAGAGGAACCTGTTAAGGTCTCCGCGGCGCATCAAGACTTTCCATCGCCACCAACTGCACACTTCTGTTATTTCACTCTTTTCGGTCGATCCGGGGGATCTATATGATTTTCCCTTACCATGTGATGTTCTGCCATGCTGCAGGCGAGATGCCACGCTATTGACCCCAGCCAGAAATAAGGAAGAGGCCTATCAAGTTGTTGGAAGTTTTGTAGGTCTCATCATGGACAATGCCAGGCTAGCCAAGTTATTAAAACCCAAGAACATTCGTTGATGAATGAGATAAAAAAAAAATACTCGGATAGACTTGGAGACTACTAAAAAACAGAGGTAACAAGGCTGAATTACATATTTCTTTCGAGGGCATGATGAACAAACAATTCAGCGGTCTGTAAGGGTCTCTTATGCTTCTAGTTAGCGACAGGCTGTCAAACATCAGAAAGAGTCCAAACCATCTATAACAGCACATCTTATAGGTATCGTAATTTCTTAGGCAGTGTCCTTTTGTTTCATGTAGGACGAATGGCCTACTTGTGGGTTCTGACAGCTGAAAGTCTGGCTTTCAAAAGAAGTCTATGTATATACATAACAAATCAGAGTCTCAGCTCGTTTCCTCTAAGCAAGCCTACCGCTTTCTTAGGTTGCATAGGGATCTGACCTGGAGAATTTCGTGATGCGGAGACCTTTTACTTCTTCTGTGTACGGAGATTTTGGTAGCCCCTGAACCAGCTGGTGGCAATCAAAAAAAAAGACTATCGATTTGCTACCGGGATATTGTCACGAGATTCTTCTGGCTGCCAAATCTCGTTATAAGGTTGTTTAAAGTTAACACACTGCTACATGAGATTGACCGTGTCTTCCTAGGCTTGTGTCTCCTTTTGACTCGGTGGGAAGGCGTTTAGCTTGATGTTGCGCTGATACTAGTGCCAAAGACTGAGATGCCATATTTAGGTAATGGCACCGCCAAGATGGGAATGTTTGGAGGTGAAGGTTCTTGTCGAGACACAACACCACCATACTTGCTACGAGTTCCACATTCACATACTAATTCTTGTAACACGCTACCAACGCTTCAGCTTTCCACCTCTGACCCCCCCCCAATTCCCCTTCTGTATCGGCCAGTCACCTTGCTTCGTCTCCCCACACCCCAAATACCTCCGGTTCAAGCACCTGTTTCCGTTGAAGCCCAATCCAGACACATCTCCCGACTTCGCCTGTCGCCCAATATCGTTATTCCCACATTTTCTCACATCGTCATATATAACACGAGCGTCGATGCCCACATTGATACTGTGTTTGGCATTCTCAAACGAGTGAGTTGAGTTCCTTTGGTTGTGGAGAGGGGTCTCCACATTGAATAACAATGAAGCCCCGCTTGTGCCCGCTTTGGGCCGCAAGTGCGGGCTGGCAGACTGGGCTCGTGGCTTTGTATGGGGAATGGTCAGACTCGTTACCGCTTCAAGACATATCTGATGCCTTTGTATATACAATGTTGGTAATGGTGACTGTGTAAAACTAGGTTATGTAAGGATAATCTGTCTTAAATCTGGACCAGGCTAGAACTCAGAATATCATTGCGGTTGTGACATACTGAAAAATCAAGTGTCCGATAACCAGTTTTCATCTCCGATTACCGATATTTTGGCCTGTGATAACGAGAAAAGTACGAGATGAAGGGATATGGAAACTGATATATGTGGCGACCACGTGGAACCAGTATATTAATCTATCAATGTAAAAAACTGATACTAATGGACAACCACAACAACATTACCATCTTGCCCAAGATTAGCCAATGAATGAATCTCTCAACCTGCGATTTTGAATAGATTTTGAATAGAGACAGATTAACATGTATACCCAATGCTGAAGCTATTAATGACTAGAAAAATTTGGGGTGCTATTGGAACTTAAATATCACGGCAATTATATACTCATGTTTCGGCACATAATCAGATCATGATAATCCCATTGTAATGCTAATGCCCATCACCCCCGCTTCAATAAATAATTTTCAAGATATCTCAATGTATCTCTATATATGTTTAATCCCACATGTCTGATGTTACAACGGCAAACTTATCATTCTGCAGCCAACTCTGCATCCTGCGCCGCCATGTAACAGTTGATTGCAACCAATAATGCAAAGGAGAAGTCTGGATTGAGCAACCTAGTGATAGCCCAAAAAGCGAGAATTGCAATGTTACTTAAACTGAATTTTTTTGACTGCAAACTCCTGTAATCTTCGTCGATCTTTGACCGGCGTTGTTGTGATGCCAGAGTTTGTTCGGGGGTGAGGTGTCTGGAATGTCTAGGGTTGGGGTGTACATTTCTGAAGATGAGATTGTTACACAAAATATGCGGCCGTTTTGTTAGTTGATGGCCATGTTACACATTAATGATATCTCTGTTTGCAAACCTCGAGGGAGTAAATGAGTAGATCTGATATCAGCAGATTAATTTTTGTGTCTGGACGACTATGCTTATCTTTACACTGCCCAAATTGACTTGCGTTACATCACATTCCATAAACGTCCAGAAAGCAAAGGTTGAACATTGTGTATGATAGCAATGTCAAGTACATTATGTTAACACTAAATCTCAACAGAATTGAAACTTAAAAATATGTCTACTGTAAAAACTGGACATGTGCAAAAACTTGGCAGCATAATATAGTGAATGATGTTTATGACTGATGGTGTGTTTGACAAAATGATGGGTATGACGTATATACGGGATCACCGACTGTTTCCAGGAAAGTTATAAATATCACTTAGAGACTGAAGGGTCCGGTACGTAGGTCACTTATTATATATATATAGCATATGCAAAGTCGACTATCTAACAATCTAACAAATATTTTGGGAGGACTCGCCTCAAGCATCAAGCCTTTTCATGGTTGAAAAGTTCTTATCTGAGATTTCTATATGACTATTAGTAGAGCATCTAAACTATTTGACAAGGCGAATCCGAGTAACTTAATACAGCCCTGTTGACTAACCTCACTGAATTAATATCGTTGATCGTATCATACTCGAATGGCCAGATGGAACGTCGCGATGAACATTATGATAGAAAAGTAACCACGCCCGACAACATGACTGGTTGACATCAGCATACAAAAAAAATTACAAAATAAGAATAGAGGCAAAATAATTCAAAAAATGACAGTGCTAATTTATCTTTTCTACCATAAAAGATAGAAAACCAAGGTTCGAATTCCCAGCTAAACCGGAGCATCGGGAATTGAGCCCAATGCGGGGGTCGAACCCGCAACCTTGAGATTAAGAGTCTCACGCTCTACCGATTGAGCTAACCGGGCGAGTAGTTAGGGTAGTATTTAATGGCAATAACATTGCTCAAATTAAGAACCTTACTGCCTTGCTCAAGCTTACTTTGCCCTATCGCTTTGCCGGGCCATCACTTGCCGACCGGGTTAGTCCACAGTTAGTCCAAGGTAAGGCGGAGGTAGGATGACCGCCGGGTAGATCCGGGCCGAGTGCTTGGTTAGGAGAAAGTCGGGACCAAGGCTCAGTTTTAAATCTGTCATGTGCTTTTCCAAGGTTGCCCGAAAAATATAGGTGATGTTTCAGAGCGAACCTACCTTATTACATGATGTCGTCACTGGAGGCATTATTCAATTGTTTATGATCAGATCCTAGTCAGTACAGATAAGGGTTAATTGACTTATATGGGAACACAAGGGTTTAGTCGACCATAAACCTTGAAACTCCGCCAAACTCCGCAAGTAGCCAGTCTTGTTGATCATGGGACACAGCCTTGAATGCTCTGAGTAAGACTGCATTAATCCCGCGCCCAATTGGCTATTGTGATTGGCAGGATAGGGAGAAAATTCTATGGCATCAGGATGTCTAAGTCCCAGGCGCAAAGGTAGTAACAAGGCTTTTTTGATGTCATTTTGCGTTACATGGATCTTTTCGTGAGAATTCGGAACAGACTATAGTGAATAACCGTCAATAGATTCCGGTGAACAAAAAGGTCCAGATATCCGGCTTTCTAAATGTCTTGCTAGATCTCCGGAGTAATATTACTGTCAATTGATTATGTTATATTACTTCCTAAGTTGAATCTATTAACATGCCATACGCTACTCGACAAAAGAGCTGTGACGCCTGCGTCAGGTCGAAAAGACGCTGCGACAAATCTTATCCTAACTGCTCTCGCTGCATCGCTCGTCATGTTCCTTGTGTGTATCAACGTCTCCCGCCCGCTGCTTACAGAAAAAGACAGCCATCTACGTTATCAACAACGTCAGGCCTATCTCCGTTAGTCGGCTCGTTCTCATCAGCTTCATCTTATGCTGCGTCAGCGGCGTATACCTCCAGTGCACCGACCACAGCCGAAACTACCGAAGTAACAGACTATACAGACTCATCGGCCCATGTTTCTTCCGTCGAGTCCTCACGACGTGCTTCACAAGCGCCCAGCCCTTGTCCTCAAGTTTCATCACAGACATCAAGATCTGTTGTTGATCAACTGCAAGATGATTTGATGATGAAAGTCTGTGACGAGTTGAAGCATTATCAGGAAATCGATGAAGCTCTGAAGCTAGATATCGATCTGGATATGGATATCGACTATGCCGCACCTTACATGCCGAGAGCCGAAACTGGTGAGAATGCAGTGGAGAACATGTTTAGAAATTATCTACCTACAGTCCCAGAGAACGACAGTGTGGACGACAGAGGATACGAGGCTGATATAGTGACATGGGAGGCGCCTGTGTCAGAGTCGATTCCCCTCATGGATATGTCCATAACAGCTACCTGTGATGACTTTTCGCATCAATCCATCAGAGAACAGACACCACAAACCTTTCAGGTGCGTCCAAATAAGACTTAGTCTTGAGAAGAACTCGGGTGACTAAAGATCCACAGGATGGACATAAAACCTGTATCATCCATAACCCTAGCTTTCATCTTGAACTCTTGACGTCTCACTTGCGCCAGATTCCATCTTTTGCAGATAACCACTACACCATGTTCAGTCATCACTCACTGTACCAAGACCCCACAGCGGCCTTATCATTGATACAGGACTGCTTTGCCTGCTGTACTTTGTATAGCACCCGGACCCCGTCGAACATTGACTGGGTCTTGGCCTTCGTAGTATCTCGCATCCAAAGCGCATCGAGATCAATCATGGCTGGCGAACGCACAAAATCCCGTAGAGATAAACTGGCTGCTACGCAGGCCATGGTAATGTATATGTGTATGGTCTTGTTCGATATGGACCTGGCAAAACTCTTTGATATTGATGAGTTGATGACGTCATTGGTAAAGTCTACGGAAACGTTACGTGAGTCAAAGATGAAATGTGAAGGTGACGAAGAAGCCAGTGCAATGAAGGCTGCGACAAGACCTAAAAGCTGGATCGTAAGTGAACTTAAGTTTTGAAGACAAGTGAGAACATTACTAACGTTTATCAAGGATTGGACTTTCAGGGAATCGAGACGCCGCACAATCATCATGAGCTATTGCATCCAAACATACTGGACATTGCGAAACCATGGCAGTGTATCCAAGATTATTGTATCCTGGGCTGCCGGCTTTCCCTATACTATGTCAAGGTATCTATGGGATGCTCCCGATGCAGAGAACTTTTTTGAGGCATGGGATGGTTTACCACATGCTGTAATGCGAGCTAGTGTTTTGGAAGAAGGCACCAGAACCACAGGTGAAATCATAAGTCACTCGGACCAGGATGAGTTCTCCAAGTTTATGATCAAGATACAGGGCTCAAATCATTGATAGCCTTAGAGGGGTGAAATTAGAACGTGTAGATTAAGTAATGAGCAACGCCAGGACGCCACGGCTGCTATTGTATGTATATATACCCAGAGGATAGGTGTAAGGATCATCACCCAATATGAAAATAAATCTGAAAAACATAACTCTGAGGCATCAACCTCGATCATAAAGCAAACATGACCTTTCACGCGTTAAGCCACAAGAAATTCCGCAAGCCATCCCAGTCGTTGGCTTTCTCGTAGATATACACCATACTATTCCGCATACTCCCTTGTAATTCATCAGGATACCATCTGAAGAGATACATCACCAAGCCCCAACTGACGCTAGCAAATACTGGCCAGGTATATTGGTTTAAGATAGCGGAGTTCTTATCCGAGCTGATGAGAGGTAAGCCGTTTCCAGGCTTGACACTCATCTTTGCCAAAGCCAACATGACTCTGGCAGCAACGTAGATGACGATTTGTTGGGACACTGCGGATATTTGACCAGTCTTTGGTGATGCTCTGCCAAAGACCAAGTAACCACCGACCAACCCAGCAATTAACGAGTCGTGTGTTGACTCTTTCCCTGGCGTTGATCCAAATTTACGCAATATGACAAGAGTGGTCTGATAGATGGAGGCAAAAGTAGCCAGGTTCTTTGCATGTGTTTGAGTGGCCTTCAAGATGGCTTGAACCTTTTCTTGGAAACTAGTACGGATTAGCAAGTGGACGACACCGATCAAGAGTTGAAGACTTACGTTCCGCTATGAAAAAAAAAGGTCATCCTATAATATTAGTTAGCATGTTGAATTGCGGAAAATTATCGCGGAATTCTTACACAAGGGCATGAGGAAATCGCACTTTGGTACCATAAACAGCACCGTTGCGCGCCGCCTTCGCAATTGACAAGATATCATGGTATTTTGGGTCCATGATATACTTCTCAATGATACCCTAGATGGAATCAGTATGGATTCAAGATTGGTTGGATGATGTCATGGAATCTTACCTTGAGGGTTTCTACATGCTTCGCGACCGCCATGTTGAATATAATGTGAGACGGTCCAAAACCCCGACGTTTCCACGGATAAATTCACACAAGCAATGCAACGTAACAATTTGCGAGTGCTCGAGTTACCGTTTATGGTCCACTTCTAAGATGTGAGGTGATTATGAGAAGCTATTTATTTTTATTATGGTGAGTGCTTCCGGAAATCAATGGGTGCACAAAAGCTCAAACGGATAACGTCTGTGGTCCCACAAAGGCTTGGTAGTTCGCCATACACAAGCAATAACCTTGGCATTAGGTATCACTAAATCAATAACTCGAGGACACAACGAATAATGCAAACAAAAATCTTTAAAAATAATAGAAATCAAGTGTGAATTAAAAACAGCTAACAATCAATACTACATTTCAATATATGACGGGTACTGCCAGTTCTCCTTGATCTACCCACAGACATCAAGATGCCTCGGCCAGATTCATCCCATCCAGGGCTATCGCGCCAAACACGGCAAACGGCAACGCACGTCAGTTCCTTGGACGTTAAACCCTGCTTCACTCCAAGTGACAAAGAAGCACAGGACGCATCACGTGTACAATACAAAAAATTACCAGATTGATCCTTGTCGTACGGCATACAAATAATTTTGAGCAATGTGATTGGCGGTGAACCATTTATATTCTGATCTAAACCTATTTTGGGTTTACGGAGATTGGAAAAGGGTTTGGAACGTGGAGTTGGAGTTGTTGTCAGCATGTGAAATTTTGGAATTCTGGTTCTGGGGGAGTATCTAAGCCGGATGACATTCGAGGTGAATCATTTAAGTAAGGAACAAAAGCTGATGGGTGGAGATGGAATGTCACATGAAATACATGAAATCTCAATCGATGGCATGGAAACTTCATCACATTCATAGTGGAGTCCCGTTCTGAAATTTTGATCTATCATCGTGATGGTATCTATTGTACAACAGATGAAACTATATAAATATATATAAGAAATTGCGGTTCACATGAGATGGTATTGGTCAAATAGTAAGTCACTGGGTATCGATTCAATATTGGCCTGAAGCGAGAAGGCATTGTTGGTTTTATGCGAGAACATAAATCACCATGACATTCAAAAATGTATGGGAGAAAATGAGGGCAAACTCCTACAAGCTTTTGTGGCCGATCTATCGCGGGCCCCTTTTATCGGAGCTCGTACCAGAGACAAATGTAGCCAATGACTCCGAAATCTCACACACGGAAATTCTGTTGGCCGGCGGCCGAATGAGCTCTAGGCACCATGTGTAGATATATCATACTCGTTGTGGTGACTTCTTAGCAGACAGGTACGGACTTGAGAGTCTCGGGCGCAGCTGACGGGTCCCAAAATCTTTCAAATAATGTTCCATAGTACCATCACTGAATCCAGAATCATGCCGCCGAGTCCCGGATGTCCGATTCTTTTCCTGGGAACATTTATCATTCCAATTAGTCATATGCCGTGGGGGAGTTGTGGGTTTATTGGAGTTATCCACAAGCCGACTTGTGAATCCTTTCGGTTTGGATCTTGTTTTCTGACCAGACTTGCGCTTCCGGGAAGATCTCTTCTGGTGGCGGTTAGGCTTAGAAGCCTCATCATTCTCACACAATACATGGCTGCGTTTGATACTCGGAATGGGCTGCTCATAATCATCAGAAGACTTTGGCCTGTCGTTCTCATCACATTCTGCTTTTGTCACTTTGCACTCGTCGAGTTTAACACCGGAATCTGGACTGCTTTCGTCGCCCAAGTCCACAAAGTGAACACTCTTTCGGCTTTTGTGATGACCGAAATTAGATTTAGCTGAGTCAGAAATAGCAGTGTGAAGAATATAACGTGTCTGAGTCAGAGATCCATGCATGGGATAGTTGGAAGGTAGTGTCCAAGAATCCTTCACCTTTTCTGTGTGCAAGTCGTGATCCGTGATATCTTGGGAAATCTCTTTCTGAAGTGAAACTCCATGAGGGTGGTGTGGTTTGTGAGAGAGAACGATACAATCATGTTCGGGTCTGGGTCTCCTTGGTACGTGGGTACCGCTGCTAAAACTGGAAAGTCTAGGTCCAGCTTGAATACTACCAGCCGTATAGTTAGTTTCAACCGGAGTATCACTAATCGGGCCTTGAGTATAGGTATAATTGCCTAAACCAGACAGCGTCTGGGAATCCTCATTACCAGAAGACAGTGCAGCTATGGCCATGCTTGGTGCCACCACTAGACTTCCAATACCCATATTATGATCTCGGTGATGGTGGAAATGGACCTTGGTCCATTGACGAATACGACTCTTCTTTTCGTGAATCTTCTCCCGAGTCTCATGGGCCTTCTTGTACAGAGAACTCTCAGCTGGGGAGTAGATACCTTGTACTTCCATATGGACAGACTTTACACTCCCGATAGTACTCGATGATGTCATGGATCTACCCTTCAGGGTGATATAAGTGCGGATCGCAGATGTTGCAATATCCTCCATATGTTGAGGGATATGGACCCGCTCGTGGACTTGATTCAGCAGCCGACAATCTTTTCCAAACGGACACTCTGAGTCTTTCCCTTTGTAAGTGCTCTGTTCATGAGTGGCTTGACATTGGGAACCCCAGAGATCAGGAAGAACAAAGTTGTTGCAATGTTTGTTGGCCAGAGTGTAGTCCTCATGAGCACACCATTGGTGTTCGGTGGCAAAATTGTTATGGACACAACGCTTATACGAATCAAACATCCGATTAAAGGGTACATAAACTTTTAGATCCCTCAAAATATGGCGTCTGGAAACGAGTTAGCATAAAATAGCATCGTTGATATGACATAGGATCTACAAACCTGAGTTGCTCTTGATTGGAAAAATTTATGACGTCAGAGCAAAACGGACAGGGTTTTCCATTGTAAGGAACAGGAGCGCCCGGAATTGGATTAATGGCTATATCCAATATGTCAACTGGTATAGGCGATGTATCCAAAGTATAGATGATTTCCATTCCATGGATGGCCAGACGAGATGCCAGTGGGAGTCTCATTAAAGGCAATTTTGACGTCAGCTCACGGTAGATCCGAACATAATATCCAATGTAGTTAAACATGCGTTCACATCGGCGCGTGATGTGATGAATAAGGTTCAGGACTATGGAAATTTGAGCCTCCGGAGTCTGTTTGTGTACAAATGCAATGTTGCGCATGTTGAGCTCATCGAATGCAAAGCCCCGGGTTTGACCCATCAGAACTCTGGCGTAGACTAATATCATGTCAGCTATGTGTGATTTCCATGATCCCAAGTCCCAAACTTACCATGCTTAACAGATTTGGCGAGGTCTGTCAGATCATCAACCAGACAAGTAAGCTCTGAATTCCGATCCAGTATAGTATAGACTGGCTTGTTGAATATCATGACATTGTACTTGTGGCTCTGGATTGTGCTTTGTGCCTGGAGAGAATAATAAACTAAATCCAGGTCATTAGCAAGTCTGCTGTAGGTTACATCTCCATCGCAGCAGGTCCCTTGACGTTTTCGACAGAAGTTGGAGATTTCAAAAGCTTCCAAACAGATATGATCAAGCTGGTCTTGCGCAGTTTCTGCCGTCTTTGTATTGGCAGAAGGCATGGTTGGTATGATGGGACGATTCGGCGGGATAGTGACCGTGAGTTGTCTTGGTTGTGGGATAATGAGGGTTTAGTGTCGATGGTGATGTGAGACAAAGTAAAGCAGCAATAGCTAGAGATGGGAGGTCAGACTAAACAGCTTTAAATATCATAGCTGAAGATAAATGTGACAAATTGACTCCTACTCGCTTGTACTTGGTGGCCTATTTGGTGCCGAAACAGGCCGATTCTTCTTCACATTTTTCATGTCGAATTATATGTTGGGTTTCTTTGACGAGATATGAATGCCGGACAAAGATATGAGAGCCTGCTATACCGTCGCGAGTGAGAGCCAATCCCAGAAGGTTCATACATAACCTGTCGGCTTGCATGTACAAAAGACAGTGCGTTGGGCATAAGGAAGGACACTGAATTACCAACTCAGCAAAGGCCTGTTCTGTTTCACAGCCTGTGAGGGGTGGAAGCAGTTGGGTATCCATGCTGATCGGCAAAAGCACCCGCCGGACGTTATGAACATCGTATGTGAGCTATGGCCATGTAATGTTTGGTCCACTAGGGGTCATCCTGAACAATAGATTCCTAGAGCATCCTGTTAACTCAAGCCAAAGTATGTGTAGACTAGCTAACCAGAGTTCCTTGGCACTAGATTATGTCACCGAGTGCAAAGAAGTTCAGGACTTACGAGAGAATCATGTGTTCAGGTATGACGTTATCGTACTTACCACAGTCCTATTCACAAGTAGCCCTAACAGGCAAGATGCGCCAGCCCCTTCACTATCCTGTGTGACTAAGATCGACCATTTGAGTCAAGTAGGCTTGCTTTTCACGCCACAAAGCTTGTTGTCATTTTCATCGGTTTGATATATTTAGCCCAGGCCAATTCTGATGTTGGTAGATACCGTTCCAAAAAAAAAAAACACAAGAAACGGGCTTCGAAGAATTTGTGGCGTTGAACAAAACACAAATGTGTTCTCGTGTCCACATATTCCAAAGCACTCGGAATGACGATTCATCCATCGATTTGCATGCATGCGTTAGTTCATTCAACCTACAGCCGTCTCAGTAGACGTGGCAGAGCGTCATTGAATCCATCGACATGTCAAAGCCCAACCTGTATTCCAGGCTCTTAGGACCGCAATGTCGTGACGTCGAATATTTCAGTTATCGCGGTGAGATCAGAACTTTGAACTTTCACAGACAAAGATTCGGTTGTAGTTTCAACAAGTCAAAAGCGTCGCCTAAGGTCCTATTCTGACACTTGGCACCACTCAAGCTCAAGACTTACACATTTCAAGAATGCATCATCCTTGCTGACATTGCCACCGGCACCAAGAGTGATGGTGCAGCTCGATATAAACCTATGGCACACCGTCCATGAGTGACATTCGTGATGACGATGTGATCGGATTGAGATATTAAAAAAAAATGCTATATAACATGTTGAAATGAATCCACTCTGATGTTGATCTCATGTTGTGCAATCAGCAAGGAAAAAAAAAGGAAAAAAAAGGAAAAAGAAAACACATAAATCCCCCCGGAGAGGCTTGAATTCTCAACCTCCTGATCGCCGATAAGAAAGGACCTTACCCTTAGCAATCAGACGCGCTACCCAATTGCGCCACGGAATATCGTGTGATTTCGAAACGACCTTTATAAGTAATTACGCTGGTTTTAGTCCACTTTGGGTTATTGTACAGAAAAGACCGTGGACACCCCCAGTGGGGCCCCGACCCGACATGTCTGCAATACACCTGATCTGGTAATGCACACATCGTCAGGGCTGTTTGAACAACATGACACAATTTCTCAAATAGCAGACAAGTAAACAAAAAAAAACTTTTATTTTCATTACGCATCCAATAACTGCATCATAATGCAATGGATTTTTGCAAGCTATATGACGGTATGTTGGTATGTCAGCTATCCTGAGCCCGGCTGTTGAAAGTATAAACAAGAATGCTAAACTGAAATGGTATATCTAACCTGTTCTATATCGTGTTGAAATAGATCATAAGTCATTAATACGTTATCGGTTCCAGGACTAAATAGCAAGGAATATTGATCTCGATCAACACCAAAACTACAAACGCCACATCCCACACTCACCCGCCTCCAGAAGTCATCACACCTTCTCCTTTCCGCCTTCCTTCTCGGCTACATTGTCAACTGTACCCTGTTGACCAGTAGGCTCTGGGGGAACTGCGCGGCCAACAATCTCGTTCCCATGGAAGAAGATACATACTGTTATCAACGAGGCAATGCCTAGGCCAAAATTCACGTATGAGGCTGCATGAAGGCCCTTAAGAGAGGCGTCATCCCACGGAATGGTGGCGCCTGCATTCTTGACTGACACGCCCCGCTCATGGGCCATAACAGCGGTCTGGGCAGCCGTTGCCAAAGCAAGCCCGATGGAACGGCCAATCTGCCCTGCGGAATTGACGAGGGCACCACCAAGAGCCTGATCCTCTGGCGGCAAGGACTTGGAAACGAACAGCGTGAGAGAAGGCCAGGTGGTATCAGCACCAAATACTGAGAGAATCATGGCAATGAAACCATAGGCAAAGTACGAAGTGTGAGGGTTGATGGGGACAGAGAACAGAAGAGATGAAGTACTGTTGCAGATGTTGCCAAAGATCAAAAGGTAAAAAGTCGGAACCCAAGACAAGAGTCTGGATACAATGAAGGCGACAATCAAGCCCATGATACCGGTGGGCAAGAACCGGTAAGTGGTCTGCAGTGTGGACAGATCTTGAAAGTCCTGGAAGTAAATGGTGGCAATAACCAGAAAGTTGTTGAAGCTGGAGAAGAACAATCCCATGATAAGTATTCCGGCAGCAAACTTGATTCTCTTAAAAATGGAAACTTTCATAAGCGGAGGTCTCGATTTGCCATTGCTTTCGATGAGTTTCCTTTCGAGTTTGGACTGCCACCAGACAAATACTACTAGCAAGAGAAAAGAAATGACGATAAGGACGGGAACCCAGGGGGTCTCCCAACCAACCACATTACCTTCAGTAAGGGCAAAGAGAAGCACAAGCAAGGCAAGAGTGATTAAGATCCCTCCAACCCAATCAACCAGCGCCAGTCCAACCCGACTGTCACCAACTAAGACTTTTGGTGGCGTGGGGGGAATTATGAAGTAAGCAGCTACTGTAATTATACCAGAGACAATCGCCATAGCACCAAATACCCATTGCCACGGTGCATATTGGGAGATTATACCAGCAACGAGGTTGCCCATCACACTACCAATCGGAGCACCCGCAGCGTAGGTACTGAAAGAATAGTTCTTTGCCTTTCCGGGCTTGAAGACAGTACCCAATATTCCAATCGCCGTCGGAACGTTTGCGGCGGCTCCTAAACCTTGCAATCCACGGAAAAGATCGAAGCCAATCTCATTAGGGATGAACGGGTTGATAACCAACATGATGGTGAACCAAGCCGTGCCCAAGAGAAACATGGGCCGTTTGCCATATATGTCAGCGATACGACCCATCAGTAGCAAGAAGCAGCCAAAGGTGAGAGTGTATGCAGACACAATCCACTGCTGTCGACTCTGGGGAATCCCAATGGCGTTTCCAATGGTGGGGAGGATTATAACACAAGCTTGAGCACTGAAAGTCTATAATGAGGCGTCAGTAAGATGTGTAGGCACACAAGTGAACAGACATTTTTGCACGTCTCGCATGATAGGATAGAGGTTATTTCTTGATCAACCGTGCTTTGCTTCCATTTGCCCCGCCTGACTCCTTGATTTGATATGAATTTTATGTGGTCGGGCAACACATTCATGAAGCTTTATCTGCACGCAAGTGTGCAATCATTACACAGTCCCGCGCGCAATCCAGACAAATATTACTGCATGTAATCCGGAGGTATATGCTCGATCACGCCTTGGCATTCGCCACTTATCAAGGACAGGATATAGCAGAAGAGAATATCAGGCGCCAGCGGCTAGGCGACTAGAGTAGGAGCATTGCAGGTTACGGACGCCCCCGGAGCCGGTGTATGTAAGGCTGCCAGAGGAGGGGCTGACAGGTATATCACACAAACAAAGTCTTTTGTCAGGCAACTTTGGGGGTGAGTCCGGGAAGGGCGGCGTTCATAGACGTGATGATAGGGTACTAGGAGATGAGCACCCCACATGTGGATACATATGGATGCAGTGACTGGCAGATTATTTGAGATATGTGGCCCGCAAAGCTGACAGAGACGGGAGAATTGTGCCTGGCAACAGAAAATACGGCAGCTCGTTTGGCGAAGACGGAGATAAAAAGGTTTTGAATTGGGACAAATGCCCCGAGCTGGGCGAATCTGACCGGCCACATGCGAAGTTCTTTTGTCTGGCCGCGGCAACCACCCATCGAGGAAATAAATATGACAGGGCAAATTTAGATGGTATAGTGTTGAAATGCAACCGGCAATATCTTGATAAGACTTACATTCATGAAACTAGCACCGGCCAGTGTGATGACCAAGGCTATACATCGGCCTTTGCTGAACGGAAGATCCGAGTGTGGGACATCTTCAACACTGGAGTTGTCCGTTTCGACGACGGTGTCATCGGATAGATCACGGCCACTCTTAACCTTTTCTGAGAGTGAGGGACTGGCTAGAGCTACAGGCGACACCTCCAGAGAGATACGGTTTGGCATGGTCGATAGTGTATAGTATCAGAAAGAATTATATGGATCTCCACTGATCTCATGTCCACAGAGCAAAGAATGGATTACAATATCTCAAGCAAAGAAGAATGAGTAGAAAAGATGAAGAACAAAGTGGATAAATATAGAGGGAAAAGGCCAAGACACAAGGGTAGGGAGTCCGTGGCTCTTTTCAAGTCAATCTCAGAGGGTTTCCTGTCTATGCTAGACAGACTGCGTGAGATAACCTTATGATCGGCAACGGAACGTCAAGAGGCCGTTGACTCGGTATATGATAAGTGTTGGAGAGGGGTGAGGGGTGAGCGGAGGGGAAAGCGAGGGGGAGAAGGGTGTTACGGTAGCAAAGGTACGTCGGTGATTGGTTGGCGTTGAGATATATAATATTTAGATGATGGGACTCCAAGGTGTTATTGACGTGAGGGTCGAGGGCGTCTGATATTGGGATGCGGTTCCTGCCATACACCTACCTGTATAGATTTGTATTTGGATACAACGGGGATATATAGATATGGCAATATCTTTGAGCAATACTCTACAAGTATGTAAGTGGTGTTAGATATGAGATGTCTGACGGGAATTTGCTGGGAAACCACTGAGCAGACGATACCAGAGCTTGTATGAGAGTCTTGATGCTCATCCTCTTTAGCACAAAAAAAAAGAAAAAGAAAAAAAGACTACGATATTTACAACCAAGATAGAAAGGAAACTTTTCATGTTCCTGGTACACGAACACATGGCTTCTTATTTTGTTCCCTCACCCTCATTGTCGCTCTTCCTTTGAGTGGACAACTACAACACTGATCGGGAAGAGCAACAACCACAACGAGAACCCGGCCTGCCTACCGGCGGAAAACGAAGAGGGTACCAGGGCAAGGGAAGGGAAGGGTGGAGGGAAGGGCGGGTAAGTGGGGGATGTTCAATGCCGGGCTTTCATTACAACATCTAATCGTCCAGATTGTGGAACAATTGCGTGATCTGAGATCATTGGGTTGGTTCTGTGCAGGGCCAAGTATCTTTATTTTTTTCTTTGTGGTCTTATGAACTATCTACATAGATACTGTCAACAGCGTGGTTGCAGGTCACGGACATTTTTGACAGTTCTCACTTGCCAACGCCGCAAATACTAAAGATAAATGGAGCATCCAAGTTATATTGCTTATTATGGTATCATCATCCCGGTGATTGAGCATGCCACCAAACCAACTGCCAAATGTCAACTCAACAACACTTAGTTGCCACTATCAGAATCGGTCACCATGGAAAATTCTTTCCTCAATGTGTACATCAATCAATATCATAATGGAGTTGTCTAGATTGGCCCAACCTCAGTATCCTAGTCACATGTGCGTTCCGTTTTGCGTCTTTCACAACCCGCCAAAAGTCGATATGATTCTCACTTTTTTTGCCGTCTCGGTACCGTTTCGCTGAACTATAACCGTGCAATTAATAGAGACTATCCCTGATTCCGCAAAGCTATTCGGATTTCCATTCTGAGTAGGTAATAATGTTTATTTCTAGTGTTCTCTCTGGGCAAAAAGTTTGATGTGTTGTAAATATATATTTCGTATTCATTGGACCGCTAATAGGACGTCTACAAAACAGAAAAATCCATGAATGATAACTGAAGGAATCCGCTCGTGAATCTGATTCTGCGTTTTTTTTACCGTTACTTTGAGCGGCAGTTAGAATCGGCACTTATACAAGAAAAAGAAGAAAACTTTTCTAAATAGGAAATACGCAATCATCCATTTTCTGCAACATGGCATAAATCCTTCGGCACCGGATAACTCCTACCTCCGCCATCTATATGGATATAACTGAGCAATTCTATTCACAACCAGCACATGCGAACATGAAAAAAAAGTGAACTTCATGTCTCTCTTTTGCTTTTTTGACTTACCATATCTATGGTATAAGACACTTGAATTATGTAATTATTTGTTTCTATTTCCTGCGGGTTCTATGCAGATCCTTTCAGGTCCGGTGATCCAGACCGGCAGTAGATACAGTTTGGTTGTCTTGGAGGCAAGCAGACGAGACTGATTGACATGCACTTTTTGAAAGTTGTTGTCTGGTATAAGACCAGAAATGAATTGTTCAAGTTGCCGTCGTGACTCCAGTAGTGAAATACAAAAAGTAATCGATAGTGATGGAGGTGTGCCAGACGTCAATAAGTTGACGAGATGTAGGGTTACACCCTGTACCCATAAACGCAACCTTAGCCCAATATATACTTATCGATAATAGCCCATATGTTTTTGTTGTAATTCATCGTCTTGCCATGAACTATCATTGCGACACTCAAGATAATTACACTTGAGTGGATTCTCTTTAGGCTAAGAGTTACTCTTCTGTTATGATATAGCCCACAATATTCTCTTTTCATAAACATAAGCATAAGTCCCTAACCTGCTGTCCACCTGACCACTGATTTACAGCTTATGCTATATCGCTCATAAACGTCTATATCTCCCCGGTCTGTTAGCCCATCCTCCATCTAAATCCATACATCAGCCCAACGCACATCCGAGACCTCCTCTGAGAACTGCACATCCCCACGTTTTCCCCGGAGCAACTCCCCAAATTTCAACATTGATCGCCCCACACCTCTCCACCTTCAGGCACTCTCTTCCACGTGTAAAAAGGAAAGAAAAAAAAGTGCCATTATGGACTCTTTTGCTGCCTACCCATGGCTCTCCCGTGCTGAATTCACTGAATGTTGCCACCACCTCGAAGCTCGCTACTGTCGAGCCACCCTCGGGCCACTCCGCCGGCGCTGGAAGCTCCAAACAGTGACGTCGTTAGATATGACCAGTTTCGACGATGGGTACATAACCTACATCCAAATCATCCGGCCACTCGAGATATCCTTAGATTCCAGTGGTCTGGCTGCCGAGATCGAAAAGCTGGGAATGGGCCTTGCATCGTGGGGGATGGAAGATGAGGGTTTGTTAGATGAAGCCATGGAATCTGAAGAAGTCGGAGATGAGGTGCGGTTCCCCTGGCCCTGTGTTGGCGAGACATGAATGCTTACTGTATACCCGTAGGCTGCATTGAGGAAAGACCTCGAAGATGAAATCTATGATGTCGGTAAAGTTACGTACGAGATCCATTTGCATCCTACGTACCGGGTGCCATGTATATGGTTCACTCTTGAAGGTCTTCCTGTGGACGAACCCACCTATGATGTTGAAACCGTCTTCCGAAGACTGGTTCCCGATGAGTACAAGCAGGGCTTACGATCCCTGGGGAATATGGGTGGTATCTCAATGGATGTAAGTATAATTTTATGTGCTTAATACTATGCTGCAAACTTTATCCTTAACTACCCGGCAGCTTGAGAAACCAAGAAAATGGTCATGTCGTCACTTATAGACGATTAATTGGTATTTTCATTACCTATTGGATCTACCCGATTGCAACCCGAGAGATGCTCAAACACATCAAATATGAGAAACAAAATATGAAGAAACAAAATGACCAACAAAATATACCCAATCCCCAAAAGCCAAAACCAAAACAAGCCGAAGCTCGTAAATAAAAACCTAAAACTCCGAGGTCCCAACGAGAAACGAAAATTACGATACCAGCCCATCAGACAAGCGTTAGCCCCAGAAACCCCATCACATAGACCCCCAAACAAAGATGAGATTGCTAATCACGGCCGTTTATCCGGCCTGACTAATAGAACCACCCAATTACCGGCTTACCTTCTTTCTTTATCCACCCGTGTTTGCTTGGCGATGTAATGAACGGATTCGCAGATAGCTGCACCAAACACAACTATCTGATATTGTGGTTGGGGTTGGTAGGCGGATGTGTGGGGTTGTGGGTTCCAAAAGAAGTTGCACAGGTCGAGATGTAAGTCGGGACCTTGATAAACATGTTGCTGATGACCGTAAGTATTGAAAGATGCCCGCATTAGATGAAGCATGCCGACGCAACGAGTGGGACTAAACGCTTATGCGACCAGCTATCGGCAAGATACGATGTTCATTGTGTCACTACACGAACACGTCGGACGTTGTCTAGTCATCATCACTGTCCTCCTCCATGGCAACGTCACTGTCGCTTTCGTCAGATTCCTCACCGCGCATTCTTTTCTGTCCGACAGTGGCCGGCGCTGAGTCATGCATGGTGCTATCGGGGGTAGGTTTAGGTTCTGAAGGCTTGCTACCGGGCGCAGGGGCGTTGAAAATGCTGGCTTGCAGCTCGGTAACGGCGACTTCGGCGGCGCCTTGGGTGCTACCAGGCATTTTGAAGGTACCATCGAGTTTGGAAATGAAGTGGGACTTGGACTTGGCATATTGTATATTCTAGACACAAAATTAGGTGAGAAATTTTGCATATCAGACAAATCCAAGACATCTTAGACATACCAGTTTCATTCCGAAGAACTCAAAACCCTGCAGAGCACGCATAGCCTGGGTTGCAGTCTGAATATCGCGGTAGACAATATGCGCCTGACCGCGCATCTTCATGGTCTTGAGAGCAACGACATCGAGGACCGGCCCATAAGTCGAGAAAAGAAGGTAGAGTGCTGTCCGGAGATCGGGTTTGGTGATTTTGGCTGAAGGGATGTTGGTAACGTAGAGACTAAGATTTGAGTTAGTCTATGTGTTCGCCAAGTATCTTGAACCTACGGCTTACGTCTGGTTAGGAGAGATAACGGCGGGCTTGCCGTTATTTGTGCTTGACGCAACTTTCACGGGAGCAACAGGCGCCATTGTGGTGATATGTACAGAATGCGATAGCCTTACACAAGGCTGGGTATCTCGAAAAAAAAAGTGGTAAGGATCGTGAAGATAAGTCGTAGCTAAGAGTGGAAAGAAAACGGAAAAGTATAGCAAATTTGACAAACCCGACGAGAACAAAGTAATATATGAGCGGACCTACAAGAGCTGAAGTCACTGGGAGAACACAATGTCACAATGACTTTCACTGCAAGCGTCCTCTTGGTTGTAAGTCAACTTCGTGATGCCATGCAAAAATCCAGAAATTACCGGTGCCAGCTGCCAGATGACTAAGCTGCCACCCCACCATAGCTTGCGACAGCTGATGGTCGCATTGACAGGGGTATGTGGGGTTGATGCCAACGTCATGTAATTGAGAGCTTGCTGTGAACAGCTTGGATAGCTCACTCACTGTTGTAATTGTCGCATTAATATTAGCATAATCACCATCATCGGCGATAGTAGAGAGCTCCTCCTATAGCTTTGAACAGCTTTACCCCAATCTATTAACGTCTAGTTCCGAACTTGTTCCATCTTGCTCACCATGCCTGGTCCCGAAGTCCACCATCTTTTCCACAACCCTATCGCGGATCATTCTTTCTCCGCTGACCGCCGTTTGTTGGCTGTCGCCCGTGAATCTACCGTCGTTCTCTATGGCAAGGCTGCCAATTCTTTCCGTCAGGTTGATGAACTGAAGGGTCATGACAAGACTGTCACCAGTGTTGATATTGCCCCCAACTCTGGCCGCATTGTCACTTGTTCGCAAGGTTAGTGCACTGGATTTGCGCTCGGCACCGCCGCTCCCATTGCACCATTGACCGCCGTGCGGCCGGAAGCTCTGGAGGCGCATTGATTAACCATAATATGATTTGTGATAGATCGCAACGCTCTGGTCTGGGAACCCTCTCCCAATGGCTACAAACCTACTCTCGTTCTTCTGCGCATCGCCCGCGCCGCAACTTTCGTTCGCTGGTCGCCCTCTGAGACCAAGTTCGCCGTTGGCTCTGGTGACCGTGTCATTGCCATCTGCTACTTTGAAGAGGAGAATGACTGGTGGGTCTCCAAGCACCTGAAGAAGCCTATCCGCAGTACTATCACCACGGTTGCTTGGCACCCCAACAGTGTCCTACTGGCCGCCGGTTCTACCGATGCGCACGCTCGCGTTTTTTCCGCTTTCATTAAAGGTGTCGATCAGCGCCCTCCGGCCTCTGCCTGGGGTGAGCGTCTACCTTTCAACACCGTCTGCGGCGAGTACCTGAACAACAGTGCTGGCTGGGTCCACGCTGTTTCTTTCTCCCCCAGCGGTGATGCTCTCGCTTTTGCTGCCCACGATTCTTCCATCACCGTCGTATACCCATCAGCTCCTGATCAGCCCCCTCGTGCTGTCGTCACTATTCCTACTTCTCTGCTTCCCTTCCAAAGTTTGGTCTGGAGCAGCGAGGATGAAATTATTGCTGCTGGCTACGACTGCGAGGCTTTCCGCTTCCGTGGTGGTGAGCAGGGTTGGCAGCTGGTTGGATCTTTGGAGGCCAAGACCAGTAGTGGCCAGGTGGACCAGGAGGAGAGCGCTCTGAACATGTTCAGACAAATGGACCTGAAGGGTAAGGTCAAAGATGACACCCAGCTCAAGACTATCCACCAGAATACTATTTCTACTGTCCGTATCTACGAGGCTGCCGGTGGTCGGGTGTCCAAGGTTTCATGTAGGTTTCTGGGAATCGCGAAACGGGTTACTCCCGCGGCGGCATGAGACATGCCATTTGATCGAAAAATTGACTAACATGTACTATAGTGAGCGGTGTCGATGGTCGTGTTGCCATCTGGAACGTGTAAATAATTAGTACAGATGCATTGTCCCCTTTATGTTCTACGTTCACATGATCTTGCCGAAAATGTGAGAACAATGAGCGTTGATTCTGGAAAGAATCTAACATGTAGCTTATACAAAGGGTTATGGCTCCTGGGCATACAGGGCTGAGCTTATGGATAGTTCATTCCATGATAGAATATACCCAATTATCTGATATGTCGATTTTCACAGTGATCATTCTAGCTCACCGCTGATGTTTCGATGCTGTGTTCCAGAAGCCTGTCGAGCTGTTCCATTTGATACATTTTGATGTATGTTTTCAAAAGCTGTCTTTTCATCGAACTCATGATATAAAAGGATTGAAGAGCTGAATATCTCCGCATCGTTCTTTCCATACTACCAACTCAATTTTTATCTTCATCTTCATCTTCACTTTACAGCAATGACTAATCACACCCCTGACATTAACGGCACGGTATTTAGGTGCCCTTCCTGGAACTCAGACCAGAAACAGAAGTCTCATACATCATCCAATCCTATTTCGCCGTTAACGATTGCCTACCACACAGTTAGAGTCTTGCAGAATGGTTCAGTTAGTAACGTCAACACCCTCGCAGAGGATCCTGTGGCAATAGCACCCGAAGTCACTAATGATAATCTACCACCTGCTCCAACTGAAATCCACAAGGGACGGATCAGCTCTATACGGTGGCTATTGTCGTCTCCTGACGGGGTCCAGAGTATGTCAAATGCTTTTATTGCGCCAGAGGCTAATGATGAGCCTGTATTGCATCTTCAACATCGAATGTCCATCAGTTCCATGAACGCGGAACCACTCCAGGCTAGCAAATTCGACCAAAAGGCTCAGATTAGAGGCTCTCTGAAAGATAGTGATGACAGTACAAGCGTTGAACCCCGAAGTGAGGAAACTTCTCAAATTCACAGTGATCATGAGGGGTCTCAAGATACTCATACGACAGGACCTATTAGCCCTGATTCACCTGGTCAACAGAATCTATTGTTATCACCAGGCCAGAAGTTCTGCCCAGAGCCACAGACTATCAGTGCCATGGATTTGATCAGCCAAATCCACGATATTTGTATACGAGCAACCCGTACCTATCTGCTCAGTCAGATGGTATTTGCCTATATGCGGGATCCCCTCACAACCAACCCCTATTCCCACCGTCGTTCGCTATCCCCGAGTCGTTTACCTCTGACTGCGTCACCTTCCACCATTAGAGAACACCATCGACCTGACTCAAGACATGATCAATACCGTCAACGTGAACCTACCACTTCGAGCCACAGTCGCAGTAGTACATCCGGTCGTTCCAATGTTTCGTGGAACTTGTCAACGAATGTTAGTCTTATGTGCACTTTGGCTTGGACTCACGCAGGACGTGCTCGTTTGAGTGATGCTTCCGTGGAGAGAACTGCCGTTTTCAATATGGGGGCTCTTCTAGAGTGGGGTGACAAAATTGTTGGAGCTGAACAAGAAATCTGGGATCGGCGACAAGATATGGATCAAGAGTTAGTCAAACGGCTTGAGAGAATACCTACGGGGGATATGACAGTAGTGAGAAACTTCAGGCATCATATTCGTGAAATGGAATGGAATGTGGTTTTGGGTGTTGCATCTGCAGCAGTAAACATTTGCTTGTACATGGACAACCATCAAGCCAAAAGTGCTATAAAGACATTGCTTATGGGATAGTGTATTGAGAGAGTAGATGGGATGAAGGATAGAAGTGCTTGATTATTTAATATATTATATTCATTTAATATACATACGCTTGTTCAAACAAGGGCAATGGCCTCAATCTCAACCTTGACGTTCTTGGGGAGAGTCTTGACAGCGACGCAAGAGCGGGCGGGCTTGTGGGCAAACCACTTCTCATACTCGGCGTTCAGGCCCTGTGGGGTTTCTTTGGTCAGTTGTTCAAGTTCGATCTCGAAGGAAATTGTAGATCAACTTACAGCGAAGTCATCCATGTCAGCAAGGAAGACGTTGACCTTGATAACCTTCTCAATGGAGGAACCGGCCTCCTTGAGGACAGCAGACAGGTTCTTGCAACACTGCTCAGTGAGCTTGCCAATGGGAAGATTCTGGTCAAGGAGAACACCCTCGGGGGTTAAGGGAATCTGGCCGGAGCAGTAAATGGTGGTGGGGGTCTTGATGGCCTGGGACTATCGGCGGGTAAATTTGTTAGATATGATGTCATAGTTGTTGCGGTAGAAGCAGGAGTATCATACGTAAGGACCGACAGCTAGAAGAGTCATATGTTAGCCATCTTTATATGATGGATCGTTTTATCAGTAGCAGCATGACTTACCAGCCGGAGCATCCTTAGTTTGGACGTATTCAAAGCCAGACATTTTGAACGATTGGGTGGTAAAGTGACGATTAGACAAAATCGTGACAGGCAAGCGATAGTCATGAAGCAAAGTTGAAACACGATGGAGAAACATTAGGATTTATAGCAACCGAAGCTCTATCTAGGATTCGCCAGAGTTATGGAACGGCTGCTATCTGACAAGCGTGCGGCGCTCGGCGCTCGGTAAGGAACTTATTCTGGGACCTATCTAGCTCTTTTAGGAAATATTGTAAACAAATGAGATTATCTGCGACCTTTGATTGGTTCCAATACCTTGATGGCTCCGGTCCGGCGTCAGGATCATAGCGGGGCAGGAAGGAGCTATGGTGGGGCAAGATAATCGGATCCGTCACTTGCCGACAGCTGTCACGATAAACTTCCAAAAGTGGTCTGATGCTTGATTATGGACGCCACTCTAGATTTAGATCGATTGGTATCATGGCATTAAACTATCATAAAAATTCTATAAAAGCAACAATTCCCCAAAATACCAAACTCCTCACATAGATCCAACAGATGAACGGGTAGTATCAGCACCAAACTTTCTTGGTACTAGGCAATCTGCCGCCTCGATTGCACCCTCGAAGTTATCCTTGTGCAGCAGGAATAATCCTTGGATTGAAGCCATGCTAGTTTGCTTCGTAGTATCATCACTGAATACTCCCAGTTTTTCAAGCTTCTCCACAAATCTTCTCTTGCCATGACCCTCAGCATCAACATCCCCGTAGAAACGCTTGAATATAGTAGAAGCTTGGTACTTGGTGGCATTGCCAACATATACCATTTGATCAACACGCCCAGGACGGATCAGAGCATCATCGAGACTCTCGATAAAGTTTGTAGTCAGGAACGCGATGCGTTCGTCTTTGGCTGCAAGACCATCCAGAGCATTGAGAAGACCTGAGAATGTTACGGTTGCACCAGAGTAGCCATCGCTATCAATTGCCATACGGTTTGCAAATGCGACGTCGGCATCTTCAAGAAGTAACAATGTCCGCGGCGGCATCTTAGTCATGAGATAGGCGAGTTTATCATTTGTCATGCCAATCTCACCAAGGTTAATCATGGCAATATTGTAGTCCAATTCACCGGCAAGAGCTTGAATAAAACTACTTTTGCCGCTGCCTGGAGGTCCGTAGAGTAAGTATCCCCGACGATACGGAATACCACGGTCTGTATACCACTGTTGTCTTGCCAAAAAATCTTTGATATCCCGTTCCACACTTTCCGCAACACCTTCATCTAAAATGACGGATTTGAGCGGTCTTTTCCGCCTCGCTTCTCCAAGAGGTACCCAATCGACACCACGCGCAGCAAAAACAGTAGTCTTGCCTTCCGCTGCTTTCAAAGCAAGAAAGTGTGCTTCTGCAAAAACATTCTCGAATACATTTCTTGAAGACCATAAAGTCGTCAGAATCACAGTTTCATGCGGTTCTCCGGTGTTCATGTTGGCCGTGCTATGTCTTTCACGCGACACAGAAATGTAGGCCCCATGGGCCCGGATGATATGTCTACCATAACCGGGCTGCAAGAAGAAATGGGCTGCCCCCGTGCCACCAGTAGCCGAACTTTCCAGCGTAGTCGCCACCGACAAATTGTGAATTCGAGTGAGTCTGGATGCAATGAATCCTGTTGCCTCAGTACGGGGCTGACTTAACCACGCCAGAATCCACGGATACGCGGGGTCGGTCCGGGAGATTTCAACGTTGACAAGTAACCGCTTGCGCAGAGCATGAGCGCCGGAAACAACTCCACGACGAGAGAATGCAGCGACGGCACCGAGACCGGCAAGGCCTGCACCTCCGGCGAAGACAGGATTGTCAAAAAGGTGATCGAGAGGTAGGAAGCTAGCTGCCGAGTTGGCAGGAGCTGTGGGTGAAGTCATGATTTATTGTTTAAATAAATTAAACAGAAAATAGGACACCGTTAATATTTCGTATTTATTCAGTTATAAGTTTAGTTTCCGATGCCAAATCAATCCTAGCGGGGTGGCCAAAAAAAGAGTTAAAGTTGCGGTTTAGTGATGGACCCACAATTTTGTACTACTTCAAAATTAGCAAAAAACGTGTAAGTAGGAGATTCATGTTGATAGATGGGTATCTTGAAAATAGAATACATAAATGCTATCTTGAAATCACACAATACTATTCCCCTCCACAATACTATAGTAATCACTGTTGCCCAGAGTCCGATCATAGACTAGTCTCATGATAACCCTAACTAAAACCACCATCAGTATTACAATCAAAAATGTGGTAGTACGGCTTGTATATTTTCCCAGGGAATTAGATAGTTCAGATGACGATATATCAGGCATATTTTAGTCAGGATATCGAGTCAGAACTAGAATGACGTGTCCAAAAACCAAGTTGATGATGCAATGACTTGATTTCCTTGTACTTGTTGTTTATTCCTGTTGACCCAGATAGTTAATTGTAATAAAAACTGGATGATATGTTCTTATCTGGTTGAAGAATCGCTTGGTACTGTATGGATTTCGATTCGTGGGAAAATATCTGGATAATCTCTTCACTAACGAACTGGATATTTCTTGATATGTCCAATACAGTAAAGAGGTATGTTGGTGGACTTGAGAGGGTTGAGTTTCTGAATAAGATTCAAGATGAAAATGAAAAGGTATAGACACAGATGATAACTGGTTAACTTCTTTTGAAAGTAAAATTTTACAGGATTGCTGCAAGTGTTTGCAATATATAAGAGATATAGTTCTCGGTACACTCTTTGTTCAATGAAACATCATATCTGACTCAGCTACCTATATATCACATACCACCCCGCTACCAGTCTCTCTTTTCTATCATTATTTGGTAAACATCGGGACTCCGCATGGCTCGATTCGCCCAAAGCTGCGTCCAAAAATTCCCTTTTACGAGAACAAACCATGGCTAGAATATAGCGTGGATGTGCATCTTTACTGGCCACACTGTTTCAGAGTTCTATCACATTGCACTACAGTGGACACCACATGTTCAAATATCATGATGGTCCTAAATAAATGATTGTCGTGGCATCACAACATATGGAGACGTATTAACGAAAATGGAACTGAATAAGCAGATTTAGTAAATTATCACGGCCTTCGACTCAGCTGCAGTAAGCCGTCTCCGGATGTCATGTGTCATTCCTATAGAAGATGGTTATATGTAACTCTCGAGGCATCAGTAGTGCCTATTCACATTCACTGTGAAACTAATGTGGAAGTAATTAGAGAGGAGTGTTGGATATCACTATCCTACGTTTACCCTCTGTGTCAAGTTAATAGAGTAACCCTACAATAGATTATCGTAATGCTAGGGTTATTATGGAAAGGCTCAAATGATTAACAAAATCCAGTAAAAGAAAAGATATTGTATAAAATAACCAGAATTGTCTATTCTTTAGATAACACAAAAACAATGCAGGATCGATCAAAATTGTTTGACTGCTATCATTTACTGTTATCATGATTACGAGTTATAGACCAGCTCCATTTCCATCTATCGCCACCGTTGATTCGATAAGTATAGCGAGTTGCAGTCCCTATGATTCGATATGCGAAGACGACTTTCGAAGCTGTAAGCCTAGACTCAACTTTGTGCGGCCCAAAGACTAAGTCAAATTTGAGCCTGTGGAGGTTAGTTAAGCTGCAGAATTGAGTGACGTAATGTTTGGATGCAGTGTGCTAAATCCAAGGACCAGGGCCTTTGATTGGAGGGGTGATGGTGAAGTGAATGTGCTCGATATGAGAGACGCTGTGACTGACAATAGATCAGGTTGATGCTTTTTATCACATAATGAATTTTAGCAAAAATGACTGTTTGAAACAGGCAAAGAATAACTTTATTCTATTGAACTGAAGCATGACTTTACTATCGGATCCCGTGAATATGCAGATCTCTTTGCCTCAGGAAGGGTGCCAGCAAGTTGATGTCTGATAAATGTGGGGAATTGAACAACTCATACCCTCTCGTAATTTTTAGACATTTGGCCACTGTCGTCATACTCATCTCTTCTACATGCTTTGCATGAGACGGCAAGGAGATTGATTCATGTGGTCTGGAAAGTACAGAGTAGGCTCATTACAGAATGCAAATTTGATTGAAATAAGATATCTTGGGCGGACCCGATGTCTCGAAATGAGCGAACTTGGCCGATTTAAATACATATATATTCTTTGGTCTGCATGTGGTTTCGAATGTCATGAACAATTGTAAATTTGGGGTTCCCGAGAGCCTGGGCCAGTTTCGTGTTGGTGTGAATACTGCAACACTGGACGAATGTTTCTCAAGTGTGTGATCTCGTCACTGTCGCCTATGTTTCCAAATTTGGCTACTGACTGCCGGATAGGACCGCACTAAGACGGCTATCTCACGGCTATCTTAGATGGGACCCTGGAACTGTTGGGTGGAACGGATGACCATATCAACACGGAATATCGAACAGGACATCAATTTTATATACAGGCTGCATCATTTCCACAGCGACGTAAATATTTACATATATCAAGAGGCAGGTCATGCATCCAGCTCTACGTATTCCATGTTTATCTGCACTAACTTTGGTTAGCAAAGGGAAATCAAGCCCGATGTTATTAATTTAGACTGGCCTCGCCTATATCGTCTATATACAACCCTTACTCGTGCATGCAAGCCGAAGCCTCATATGCTTCGTTCCGTTCTATGATGGATGTCAAACTCTATGCCTCGAATTACTGTATTGGACTGAGAATCTAATATAAAATTAAATATATACAAGATTGAGTATACATTCAGTAATGGCTAATCAAGTATATGACTGTGGATACATGATCTTGAACTTATAGTCTCCCTTAACCTGCATATAACATGCAATATTTCCGTCGGAAATTCTGATATTGTCTTACATCAAGTTAGACTCCTGATTGTTGCAAAGTATTCAGTACTGGAAACATGGAATCCCTGATTAAAGAGGATTATTTTGATATTATTATATTATTACTCACAATGGAAGCTCTAACCTGATATATTAGTCGGTGCTTCGATATACGATCATGACCGGCTCGTATATGAGCCGGTCTAGTTGACCGCCGAGGCAACATCCCATGCGTAGTGGCCAACCACTATCGAGACTCATATCACGTTCAACTGTAACTTTAAATTTGCCATCGAAAGATCGCCAATTTGATTTCGGTTGGTGAGTATCTCTTTTTTGCCCTTCTTAGTCCTCCATTTCAAACGTAAACTACCTTGAAAAGTTAGTCGATGAAATGTCATTTCACTGCTCCTGCTGTATGAGTCGTGATCACTAGATGGGACAGGCCATTGCCTCCCTGATGATTGGATCGCAATTTGCTGTGATCATCATTTATTATGAGGCGAACGGAGCTGGGGGTTATTGCTGGGTTTTCAAGGCCTGGAACGATTTGTCACAATTGGTCACGATTTGCAAACTTAGACCACCTTGTGTAATGTAACTGGAATTTGCGATTTCAGCCGATGGAAACGGCAGTTTACCGGAGCTTGTTGCTTAGATGGTTAAGCCTTTTACTATAAGTTGGAAGACGTCATGTTTCGAGGTGAGTATTCAGTACTGAAGGTCGTGTCAGTTCACTGTAATAGCTTATAGGGAGCAGCCTTGGACAGAATTTAGTGATAAACACGCATATTACATAATAAATTGAACTTGGTGATAAAAAAGAGTGTGAATTTTCAACTTGAAGACGTCGATTTTAGATATAAATAAAGCTGCTGCCAGTGCTCGTCTATGGTGTCAATAAAGTCTATAATGAATATTACCTGTAAACTCTGCATCGAGCCAGGAAGTTATTGAAGGCTTTGGCGTTATACTGGATGCAACCCGGGGGGTTTTTTCCATGTCAAATAGAAGCCTTGGTCCTGGCTTCCTTTTGCTTCCAAGCCCATTCCCAAAAGCTTAGTTTAGATTGGCAAGCCCCGTCTGTGATCTGACAGCAAAGTTCACACAACGAATCAGTAAATAACACCCAGTCGGTTGATCGGTTCCGTCATAATCGCGGTTCGAGCCGGAACGCAGTCTGGCAGCTAAATAGTCATTAACGCATTGTCGCTTCATGCCGCCAATTTGTTAGTACTGTATCTGCGTGTGTTGGGTCCCGTCTTGGCTGGTCGTCTTGCCCAGATCGCCGTATCTGAGACATTAACATTCTCTTCATTCGTATCCACACAACGAACACCCGAACAACACATTTGTCCCTTACTTTGCAAATTTAATATTTGTTTGTCTGGCTGTCAACCGTCATGTTCTTTTGAGGAACTTTGATTCACCTAGCATATGTAAAGGTCTGGCTTCACATCTCCTGAGACACCCGCACCACATTGGGCTGTGATAACTAGTAGTTGTTCTACTTGTCACGATAAAACGCTTAGAGCATCTAGAAGTACAAAATAGGTTAGATATTTATCGTTCCCACAAAGTCCTTTATCTAAATAGTTGCATCGATCTTGCCATCTCTAGACTCTGAACTCTCAGTTATTCGTTTGCCTCTTTTCTACATCGGTCCCTGGCCCTACGACACCACGGACCGCCATATACCTGGTAACCACACGGACAGCGGTGAACCACTCGACCGCTGGGCCGTATCGTTTGCAGTTGTTTTGAGCCACTGCCTGGAAATCACAGATCTTTAGCATTACTTTGAATGCTACACCAACGTCTCATGAAGTCGTCGACCTTGACAAGCGACGAGTAAATACAACACTGACAGACTGTGAAAGTGCCACATCACTACATGTCGACAGGAATACCAATACTGATTGTGTCGGAAGTACTATTGTGAGATTTTTTCGACCGAAGCTTGATCTGCCGTCATCTGGAGTCCCGGCGTACGGCACAAACACTAATTCGGCAGCTACCTGTTTCATATCCACATTTCTGCCCTGCAAGGACGTGGACCTACCCACTTCTCTTTCCAGTCCAGAAGCCGCATATCAATGCATCAGTTCTCAAAGTCCCACGCTTCACATTTCTTTTCCAAAAACCGTAACCTCACCACACATATTTCGATCTTGAATACCCCAAAGTACAGTTTTAACGATCTCACGACGTGCACATAATTTCGCAACATAATCGTTTTTTTATTTGCCTTGTTTTTTTCCTTTTCGCATCTGCCCACTTCATATCGGCCGATTGCTTTTTCGACCGACTGTTATACATCAACAAAGAACCGACATCAGCTGAGTATTATTTGCTTTCAACACCGGCGTATGCCTTCAGCCCAGCTGCGCGACCAGAGGCGCAATTGTTACGCTCGTACCAATCGCCGGACAACAGTTCAAAGCTGGATAGTCGGCCCCTCGACAAGCTGTAAAGCTTTAATTGGAAAGGCTTGCGGCGCCGCTTCCTCGCATACTTATACTACCCATACTACCATAATTGGGGAACACCACGGAACAGCCACAGTCAAGGTGTAGTCTTGTGCGATTGCTATCGACACTCCCATTATGAGCGAGTCAAAGGTTGACATCGCAACCCTCCTGGAGAAGGGCTCGTTCTCAACCCACCGGAGTGCGAGATCACGCAGTCCTAACCCGTAAGTGTATATGGAGTTCTGATATACCCTCATTTCAATGTTTCATTTCTGTGCCGTGTGCATGGCCTCTCAAACCTGCCTATGATAGGTTAAATGTCTCCACCCCCCTCTTTCACGGCAGCCACTTCCATTCGCCATTGTGTTGGCTGTTGCATCTGTTGTGAACCATAATATTCATGCCATTCTCAGACATTTTTTTCTTTCATCTTTCATATTAGACTAACAACATTTCTTGCGCAATTGCGCCTGGCTTGAATCAGATACCCACCCCGCCAATCATCTAATTCCCCACCAATGTATTCCTCACCTTCACCATCACCGCCATCTCACTACGGCGACTCGACTACTTCCCAATCCACATACAACACTCAGTATTTGTCATACTCTAATGGCCGCGATGCCTACCAACGAGACTGCCGGGACCGGTATCCGACTCAGCCCGCAATTCACGATCCATTGTCACCTCATGTCCATGCTTCGGCTGCTTACAGAGACTCGACACGGGATCCTACATACTCTCATGATTACGACCGCCTAAAAAACTCCTCCAGCGATAATAGAATCCCAATTGAACGTTCAACTCGACCCAAAGCATATACAGTATCGTACAATACTGTACGAAAGCCTACCGTTCCACCGCCTCCACCACCGTCATGTGAAGATGAAGAAGTCTCACTCGCTCGTGAGCATCGCCCACGAAAATCCAAAGATGAATACCATGGCATTGTCCGTGGCGACCCCGAACAACACCCCGTTATGATCGAAAATGAAGATTACGTCCCGGAATATGTTCCCGAGGTTATTACAGATCACATCAAGCCGAAGACAAACACAACGCCGCTTGGAGACCGAAGATCGAGTCCACCAAGGTATTCAAATGGATTTGTCCTCGTTAGCGATCCTACTGCATCAAGATCTGAGGTGCATCATAAGACTGCTGCCGATATCCGCCGCGAACGAGTGCGGGAACAACGCTCCCGCGAGGGACCCTCGCCGTCATCTAACCGGGTCCCAGCGAAGGAACGAGATGCCCGTTACAGAGACCGGGATTTACCACCAACCCCTTCTATGCAGTCAGCACAACAGCCTAGGACCCCTCCAAGCCCTGTACGAGAAAGAGAACGTGACCGTGATACTACTTACGCTTCTAGCAACCTTAGAGGCCAGCGCAGCCGCCTGGATCTGAGGAGTCGCGCTGATAGTGAAGCCAGAAGTTTAGCACAGTCCTCTACCTCATACGCCTATTCTCCACATTCATACACTTCGGTCAATCCTTCGGCCACTGCTCCTTCGGTAAAGGACGGGAATTATACTTATAGTCGGCGCGACGACCGCCGTTCACCATCAGCAAATGTAGGAGTCAGCGCGCGGGTATACCGGGATGAACAGAGATCCGCGTCTAGTAACCCCGGATATGAATCTCCTTCGTCATCAGCACCTCGTTTGTTTGGACCGAAACCCGAGCCGACTCGCTCCTCTAATGAGAGACTTCCTGAGATCCCCAAACACAAGACAGAATATTCGTACACTCCAGACCTTCGCCCACATGTCCCATCGGGAACTGGACCGGAGAGGAACAGAGGATCTCCAGAGAGACGTAACACTAGAGATTATGATGAAACCCCGATTTCTCGACCCAAGTCTTCAGGTGGTCGACGTAGAGCATCCATTGTAATCCAGGATGAAATGCCTCGAGTGCCTGGACCCCGTTCATCCGAGCCCCATGTTCGTATGGCGTCTCGTGGCCCGGGATCATCAGTTGGTTTGGCGTCATCGCCAATGTCTGCTACCCATTCGGCCCGGGATCTTCCCGGTGAAATTAGAAGCTCGGCACCTTATCCTGAAGATGACGACTTGCCAGAAGTGCTTTCTCGTGTTAATAACCTACAATTGAGCGGTGGTACTCGTCCTACTTCTCGGGGAACTCGACCTAAATACTCGTCACCGGGACCTTACGCATCATCTATGGTCTTGGGACCTGCCGGGCCTCGGAATCTGCAGCAGCAGTATGTGTCTTCGGCCCGTAGATCTGAAGCTTCGCTGCCACTCGACCACGGCAGTCCAAAGTCTCTGATGAGATTTCCTGAAATTTTCCCTCTGAATCCCTCGGTTGGTGCGTATCGCCGCTATTTAGAGGACCCAGAGAAGTACCACCAACACCCTCTACCGCAATGCCACTTTTCTGCTGGCTCAGACGACATACGACCTGTAACTTTCATGACGTTACCGGACGTTCCAGACTTTGATATCTGCATACCTTGTTACAAAGAAGTATTTGCCAATGGACCTTACCGCAACCAGTTCATTGAATCAAATAAGCCATTCCGCCCAGGCAAGAAGATTAGATGTGACTTTGGTACTACCGCCTGGTATCAAATTGGCTGGATCATGGCCCTGAAACGTCGGGAACCCTCTATTAGCGAGATTTATATGAAGATTACCAACACAATGGCCCATCAAAGTTGGAGCTGTTCGACCAGAAAGGAGCCCCTGTACATGTTCACCCTCCGGTACCAGTGGGCACCGACAAACATCAATTTGTTGCCGGACTTTGCAGTTTGCCCAAGATGCATGGAATGCATTTACCACCTGCTACCCAATATCTACACGGGACAGCTATGCATGGAGGTTAAACCAGCTCCAGGACAACGGTGCTCTTTCTCTGTAACCCAAACAGAACGATTCATTAACATGTTTGACTGTTTGGAGGTCTGCTCTGATCGAGGCGTGATGTACAACCGTCCTCCTGATGGACCCAAGCTAGTCGAGGAGCTCAGTCAGATCATCCCATTTGCGCGCTGCACTGGGCCAACAGCACCTAGAAGTGACCAGCTGTGGTATGTCATTGAACAGCTAGAGGATCTGACATTCTGCGGGGACTGCTACTACACCTGCGTCAAGCCCATTCGCCATACGGATGGAGGCAAGCGACTAGCTCCCGTTGAGCAAAGGAAGCCACTGGCAACTTGTGAACTGCACTCGGATCGGATGAAACGCATGTTACAGGTCGCTTCCCAGACCTTAGATCTCAGTTCTATGAGAAACGATATCTGGGTCCAAAGACGGACCAATGCTGAGATTGTTGCTCAGATGATGGATGGTCAAGGACGTCGGTTCTGAGCTTATGGAATGGTGTAACGAAGGAGCTAGTCTTGGTTTTTACTGCTGATTGTACTGTAAACTTCAAACTTCCATTTTTCAATGGCTTGTTCATTGCTGTTTCTTTCTATTTCTCGTGTATCAAAATAGCTAGTATGATTGAAATTTCAAAATATAAGAAAGCAGGTGGAAAATGTACCGATTTGCCGTAGTATAATTCAAAAGTGACGTTGAGAGCTACTATTTTTGATTAGATAAGTAGCACCAAATTCATCAAGTTTGTACTCGGAAAAGTGGGCCCTTATTTATGAGATGCTGAACAAATTTATTACCAGTTTACCGTGACAATAACTACCACAGGTCCCTACCATAACGACCGATCCACCCTCCATACCGCACCTATTTTTTCTTGACGTCATTCCTGGTCCGCATTGACCAGTGTGTCTCTTTTCCCCCGGTCCCAATTCCGTCCCGATATTCCATTCCGGGCCGCCGTTCTGATTCCCACTTCCCCGACTATCACAATAATGGCATCTAATACGCCTATGCGGTCTCTGATGGGCTGGTTAGCGGATATCTCGCTGCAATCTAGTGCTGTGCGCCCAATAGCGGTAGCTGTGACTCCGGCTGTCCAGTTGCGTTTTGCTAGTCAGAAGTCGAAGACTACCAAGACTGCCGATAAGAAGGCTAAGAAGAAGTTGCCCAAGGAGTACAAAATCTACGACCCGACAAAGTTTCCCCAGTTTTCACTTTGCGATGCTATCAGGTAGGCTGACCGTTTTTCTTTTTAAGGGCTCCCATATTGGTCAATCGGTTGGGTTGGTAGCCGGGATGTGAGTACATGCTAATTTCGAGATAATAGATATCTCCGTGCTGCTGAAGTTGGCTGCGTCGGTTCTACCACCAAGTACGAACTCCATGTCCGCCTCCGCACTGCCCGCAACGGTCCTGTCGTCCGTAACTCCATTAAGCTCCCTCACCCCGTCCGCACCTCCGCCAAGTTCGGTGTCATCTGTCCCGAGGGCTCCAAGATTGCCGAGGAGGCTCTCCTCGCCGGTGCTGTCGTTGTCGGTCAAGAATCTCTTTTCGAGCGCATTCGGAATGGCGATATACCCTTTGACAGATTGATTTGTCATGAGGAATCCGAAAAGGTGCTGCAGCAGGCGAATCTGGGCAGAATTCTGGGTCCCAAGGGTCTCATGCCTAGTCGCAAGTTGGGGACTATTACCAGGAACTTGAAGCGGTCGATGCAGGCGGGTGCCGATGACTACAGAGAGCGTATGGGTGTTGTTCGCATGGCGGTTGGGCAGCTGGGTTTCTCGCCAAAGATGTTGGCGGATAACATCAAGGCTTTCATGGGCCAGATTAAGCAGGAGTGTGCGGCTCTTGAGGATTTGACCGCAAAAGAGGTGCGGGAGGTTGTGTTGAGTACCTCCAAGGGCCCCGGTCTGAGCTTGAATGGCAAGTTCAACTCAACTGATCCTGCTGTTACTGAGCAACACCTGGTTGGTGTCATGTAAAAAGTTGTGGGGCGTAATTTGTTTTATTATTGTATATTATCTTGATTCTGGAATGTTGTATGAAGTGCGGTTTTCATTGTACGAGTATATGCTCTTTACTTCTTAGCCCGGCATTCGTTTATATGTACCATAATTACGTAGTAGAAAGAATTTTCAATAACATAGCATCAAAACAAGTTTGTATTAGCACATTATCCGTGATTATCGTTAAGTAGGGTGTGTTAATAGTAGTGCTAATCGATATATTCATTTGCTCTTCAGCACTTTGACCGCCTCAAATGATGCCCCCAAGGCTCTATATAAGCCCATGTATGCCAGCAGTCGTCCTTGGCCAGCGGTACCTGCTCGCTTTGCCTCCTTGGTAGCATTACTCAGATCAAGAAAAATGGTATTCCGACATCTATTCCTCCGTTCCTTAGTCTTCACAACAAATGGCTTGTCTTGACCCAATTGGTTGATCAACTTGTCCACTTTGTTAAGCAACTCAATCAAGCCTTTCAGTTTGACTGGACCGACACAAGTCATCCTCTCATTCTCTTCCCCGACATCTTCGTCTTCAGACTCTGAGAACCAATCAGCATCATCGATAACTGGTGGTTTTGGCGTTGCTGTCATCGGCGTCTTCGGGGTCGTTGGTGGTAAGCTGTCCAACTCTAGTCTGGCTTCAAGATCTCTCAAGACATCATCTAGCTCGATCATCTTTCTTCCCACTTCGACGTCATTCCGGACTTCTTTGAGCTTGTTGTTCAATGTTTCCACTTCCTCGCCTTTGGAATGGACCTGGGATTTCATATCCTCCAGTGCTCTTTTGAAGCCCAATAACGACATCTTGACATCTGTCACTTTTTCATCGCCACCTTTAAGATCATTCCCGAGGGATAGGAAGGCCGTGTAGTTGGAATTGACAAGTTCTAACAACTCTGCACTGATAGCTCGGCTCCGGTCGCGAAGATCGGAGCGCAGGTCTTCCAATGTTTGATGACGCTCAGTCAGGGCTGAAAGGTATGTGGCCGGGTCAAAATCAGGGGCTAGAAAATCTGACCTTGGAAGGGCTTCTGGGAAGGGTAAAGGTGTGTCGTCATCGTCGTCTGAGGATGAAGATATGATAGCGATGCTGCCCTTTCTTGAGCTGGGTGCATAGTTTGAGGTAGCCTGCGAGCCGGACCGGCCAAGGAGTGATATACCAAGATTGGACATTATAAAAGAGATAAGAAGGGGAAAATGAAAGTCTGATGACTCAAATCTAATAAGAGTCTTGACAATGCGCTGCCATATACTCCCTCTTTCAAACATCACCTGTTTAGGACAGCTGTGCCAAGCCTTAACCCTGACAGACGACAAAGGATTTAGATATTTAACCCTAGCACATAGCCGGTTCTATATAGATAACCCCACTATAACTTTTTTAGATACAGATCCTTGCAAGTGTTTGCGGTAATCACCCTGCCGTGGTACCACGGAATTTAACGATTGAGTCAAAGTAGCAAGCAGTCTGTAGCGGGTCCCGGATACGTTAGATAGCCTCCTCGGGTCTTCCTATATAACAGTTCTTTTCTCTTTGAACTTTAAAATTCTTGTTGATCTCGATTCCGTAACACATCAAAACTACTCGTTCGACCCCATCATGACCCCCGACAAGCTCAAGGCCGTTGTCCACGAACTGGCGGGCGACTTCAAGAGCATCGAAGCTCACCTTCGCGACCTCGATAAACACCTTACTGTTCGCACCTACCTCGTCGGCTACGAGCTTAGCCATGTTGATGCCGACATCTGGAAGGCCCTCCGTGCCAACCGTGCAGCCATTGCCTTCATCCGTAAGGGTCCTCTGACTAGCCTTGCCCGTTGGTTCAACTTTGTCGAGGCTACCCACCCCGAGCTCCAGGAGGTTATCAAGGCTTCTGAGAACATTGCACGCGAGAAGAAAGTTGCTGCTTCCAAAGGTGGTAACTACAACATTGCTCTCCAGGAAACTGATAAGGGTGTTGTTACCCGTTTCCTGCCCGAGCCTTCGTAGGTGTACCTTTAGATGAATCTCTGTACAGTACGGTCACTAACCTTCAATCTTCGTTACAGCGGCTACCTTCACATCGGTCACGCTAAGGCTGCTCTTCTTTGCGACTACTTCGCTCACCAGCAGTATGATGGCAAGCTGAAGCTCCGTCTCGATGACACCAACCCCTCCAAGGAGAAGCAGGAGTTCCAGGACGCTATTGTTGAGGATCTTGCCATGATGGGCATTCATGCCGATTCCCTCTCCTACACCTCCGACTACTTCGACTACTTGTACGACATGTGCAAGCGTATGATCACTGAGGGTCACGCTTACGCCGACGACACCGACGGCAAGACCATGCAGGATGAGCGTTATAATGGTATTGCTTCCAAGCACCGTAACCGCCCTGTCGAGGAGTCTCTGAGAATTTTCGAGGAGATGAAGAACGGTACCGAGGAGGGTCAGCGCAACTGCATTCGTGCCAAGCTTTCCTTTGACAACCCGAACAAGGCCCTGCGTGACCCCGTCATCTACCGCTGCAACGTCACCGACCCTCACCACCGCACCGGTACCAAGTGGAAAATGTACCCCATGTACGATTTCGCCTGCCCTGTCGTCGACTCTTATGAGGGCATCACCCATGCTCTGCGTTCTACCGAGTACACTGACCGTAATCCCCAGTATCAGTGGTTCCAGAAGACCCTAGGTATCCGCAAGGTTTACATGTGGGACTTTTCCCGTCTGAACTTCACCCGCACTTTCCTGTCTAAGCGTAAGCTGGCTAAGCTCGTCGACACTGGAAGAGTCTGGGGCTGGGACGACCCTCGTATGCCTACTGTCCGTGGTATCCGTCGCCGTGGTATGACTGTTGAGGCTCTCCGTGACTTCATTCTGAAGCAGGGCCCTTCCCGTAACATCTCTCTCATGGACTGGACCACCATCTGGGCTGGTAATAAAAAGGTTATTGACCCTATTATCGCTCGTCATACCGCCATCTCCGTTAAGAATGTCGTAAAGGTTAAACTCACCGGTGCCGAGACCCCCGCTGCTCCTTTCACTGAGGAGAAGCCCAAGCACCCCAAGAACCCCTCTGTTGGACTGAAGAAGGTTGCTTTCTCCTCCGAGCTGATCATTGACCAGGCCGATGCCGCTTCCTTTAAGGACAATGAGGAGATCACTCTCATGGCCTGGGGTAACGCCATTGTGCGGAAGTCTGAGAAGTCTGGTGACTCTATTTCTGGCATGGAGATGGAGCTTAACCTCAAGGGTGACTTCAAGGCCACGGAGAAGAAGATCACCTGGCTATCTTCTGCCGGTACTATTTTGGTTCCTGCTGAATTGTGGGAGTTTGACTACCTCATTACCAAGGACAAGCTTGAGGAGGATGATGTTCTTGAGGACTATCTCAACCCCAAGACTGCCTGGTCTGAGGATGTTCTTTGCGATAACAATGTCGGTCTGCTGAAGTCTGATGACATTATCCAGCTGGAGCGCCGTGGTTACTTCCGTGTCGACAAGGGTCTCGACGACTGGAAGAATGGTGAGGAGGGCGAGAAGGGTAAGCGTGTTGTTATGTTTTCTATCCCCACCGGCAAGGCTACCAAATAAGTTAGTTGATGATTGATTGAGAGGGTTTGATGATATAAAGTCTGGCATGCGGAGGTCATGAGGAGCAAAAAGGAAATGAGATATCACATTTTTTATTAATTAGAAATTTATTCAAAGTCCTTTTGTCAATACAAAAAAAATGGAATGAACACAGTTGAGCTTCTATGGTGATCACCTTATCTCAAAACTGTTCAGCTTATAGAATCATATTATTTGCTATCTACTCTGTTCTTGAAACCTAACCCAAGAGCCTTTTTATTTTTATTTTCAACTACAACTTCATTAGCTGTTCACGCCTTCATTTGAGCCCTTTGGCTCCTCAAGAACTGGTGAATCCACAGTGACAGTAGCCTTTTTAGGAACATCCGCTAATCCGTAAACCACCAAGCTGCCCATCCCCAGGAACGCTGAGATACACGAAAACACCAACGCCACGATGCCCCTTCCGGTAAACCCACCCGGGATCCACCCAGGCTGTTTGTTCTGCCCTTTGAGGTCCAGATAGTCTGCAGTGTTGCCTGCAGCATTGCCTTCAGTGGCAATGTTGCCTACCTTACAAATATCGAGATGATCTTGCGGAATCGTCAATGTCTTTTGTAGCTCGTCGGGCGCCTCGATGAACAGCATGGCCAGACCGGAGGACAAATGCCAGTCGATGTGGCAGTGGAAGATCCAGACGCCCGGGTTATCGGCGACGAAACGCATGACGACGTAGCCTTGAGGGGGCAGCAGTACCACGTCGCGGCGTGGCGGATATGCAGGGAAAACAGAGTGGTTTGAGGGGTCATAGGCGACCGGGTCGCCATCATTGAAGGAGTTGTAGGTAGGGCCAAAGGCCGGGGCGCGGGTGATGACTTGGAAGTTGTGGCCGTGAAGGTGAAAGGGGTGGGAGCCGGAGTCGCCGTTGTTGAGGGTGATTTGGACAATCTGGCCCTTTTTCAGGACGACAGGGTTGGTGTATTTGCCATAAACGGTGGGGTCCATGGTCAAGTTTCCGGCGGAGAGGGCAGTGTAGAGAGCGGGGACCTTGGGCATGGTGTACGAGATGTCGTTGAGAAAGGCATAGTTGTCGCCGGTCATTAGGTTGTTCATGTAGACAGTGACGTCAACAGTGACGTCGGGATCTCCGAGAAGCTCCATTTTGTCATAGGGAACCAGGCCGGTGTCATCGTATGGGTCTAGATCGGAGCTGAGCTCGACGGTGGGCTCGACATTTTCCATCGGGGCGGAGCTATTGTAGACAAGCCAGTTGGTCTGATTGAGCTGCAGGTCTGGGGTAATGGTGTCCAGCAGGTCAGAATCGACAACGGTTACAATTCCATAGTTGGCATCGGTTGAGTTCTTGGTTCTTAAAAGAACAGAGTATCTCTGGGCAACACCGATGAACAGCAAGCTAGCATTTTGCGGCTCGGTGTAGACACCGTCGATCTCTACAATCTCAAAGTCGTGATTCTGAATGTAGAAGAACTGACTCACAAAAGCACCGATGTTGATGATACGCAGAAGGTACGTCTTACTGGGCTCCACAAGAATCTGGACATTCTGGGTATCATTGAACAGGAATGAGTTGGGAATCGGCTCGGCGCCACTGGGATTGTACACGCTCATGAACTCTTTGCTCAGCTTGTCCTGCATGTCATGATACCAATCTGACAATGTGATGGGAATCTCCCCATCAATCTCATCAGCATAAAATGCATCGGGATCATGGACAAGCAGGGCTTGCCGGTAGCCATCGGGATAGCAGTAGTCAGTATGGCAGTGGTACCAGTAGGTTCCCGGCTGGTCAACGGTGAAGTTATACGTAATCTGACTCCCGGCGGGCACCGGGCATTGCGTAACCATTGCCGGGCCATCCATATAGTTAGTTCCGTTCTGGAACATGCCGTGGAAATGGATGGAGGCGCCTCGGTCGAGGGCGTTGTTCATGTGGACCACCAGGTGATCGCCCTTGTCAACTTCGATAACGGGCAGCGGCCATTGGCCGTTAATGCCAACAACTTTACGGGTGAAGAGGCCATCAGGGTTGGCGTCGACCCAGCTGACAGTGAAGTTGTACTCAACTGTTTTGGCTATTGTTGCAATGGCAAAAGCAAAAGGAAGAATGGCCTTCCTCAGGAATGAAGTGCCAACCATGAAGAGTATTAGGGTTGAGGTGATGGTAAGGTTAGCTAAACAATAGATTAATAAAGTGGAAATGCCAAGACAGTCAAGCAAACAATACTGGGGCCAAACGAAAGCTTAATAAGAAATTTCAGCGTCACTTATAAGTGATCAAGTGATGAAAAGATCTAATCCAAGAATAGCGGAAACGAGGGCTTATCAGATCGTTTGGCTTATCAGATTTTTTGCAGGAGCAACGTGAACTCAGACACGATCTGATAAGAATAAAGACTTTGAGTAAAGCACCGGATAAAGCCAATGTTCAGCAGGAAACGGAGTCAGGTTCCACGAAGTTTAGAAAAAAACAAGAAGTCAAAGCAGAACCAGAGGAGGAAGAAGATATCTAATACATATCTACGTGGGCCATAAAGACTACACAACACACTAAAGCTCCCAGAACTCTCATTACGCCATATCAATCAGCAATAAAGTCGTCAACGTCAATAAAATGTCTTGCTAAGCTCCCACCACATTGAGTAATCCTGCTTCCTGGGCCCAGGTTTGCGGCAAGGAAGCAAGGGGGAGTGTTCAGACCGGCGTGACCAAGTGTCTATCAAAAGTTAGCCCATGATTATCAAGTGGGATCCGGTTGTTACAGCGACTTCTTCTGAGAAAGAGATAAGGGGCTAGATGCTATGACGCTAGCCGTCGGACCTATCATTTCTCTCATATAGCCCACAGACAATAATGGCTCCCAACCATCAGATAAGCTTTTTCTTGACCCATATAGGTCGCAATATCTAATGTCTATCAACGGCAGGTGGTACCTGCCTGCATGTTCATCACTACTCATGGCAACCTTTTGTGTCGTAACCTCATTGCTCCTGCCCACTACCTACCGGCTGCAACTGTACTGTTAATACTACAACCTCTCGTGCAATGGGCCTAGATCCTGTATCATTCTGTGATTAGATTATCAGTCCACCTCCAGAACGGAGTTTTCGGCCACCTCCCACCAGTACTTTCCTATTTTCCTTAAGTTTTCTCAGCCCTGGACCGACTATTGGCCTCGCCCGATGGTTTAGCTTCTGTTCCTTCCTATTTTGATACCGCATGTGTCATTACTTTTTTTTTCTATACTCTGGTAATTTTCTCTTCATCACAATCAAGATTTGAACTCTGCACACGTCCCTTTGGCAGACAGCACGGAATTGTTAGATGGGCTCCCGTCCTATAATTTTCTGCTTGATCTTTTGCGATAATCAGAGTCTTTTTATCAGATCTGATCCCCGGTGTCCTGTGTAGACACGGATCTTGCTACTTCCATTCAAACATCATTACAACTCTGGTGATCTTCACCTTAGATCTTACACTTTTCTTTTTGGAGGCAGTTCATCCATCATGATCTTCGCCGTACAAATCTTCTTCATCGTCTTCCGTGAGGCCCTCGAGGCCGTCATCGTCATCTCAGTCCTCTTGTCCTTCCTCAAACAATGTCTTGGCGGCCCCGATCAGGACCTCGCCCTCTACAAACGACTTGTCCGTCAAGTCTGGATCGGCTCTGCCATCGGCCTGTTCATCGCCTTGGTCATCGGTGGCGCCTTCATCGGTGTCTTCTACGGCCTGGGCAAGGACTTGTGGAGTAAGACTGAGGATCTCTGGGAGGGTATCTTCTACCTGATCGCCACCATCATTGTGTCCGTCATGGGCATCGCCCTTCTCCGCGTCAACAAGATGCAGAAAAAGTGGAAGCTCAAGATCGCCGAGGCCCTGGCCCCGCAGGCCGCGGCCACCGGCTGGACCAAATGGCTCGGTGAATGGGGCCGCCGAAACGTCATGCTTCTCCTCCCTCTCATCACCATGCTCCGCGAAGGCCTTGAAGCTGTCGTCTTTGTCGGCGGCGTCTCGCTTTCTCTACCCGCCAAGAGTTTCCCTCTACCTGTCATCTGCGGGATCATCGCTGGTCTGGTTGTCGGCTTCTTCATCTACCGCGGCGGCAACTCTATGTCAATTAAGATCTTTTTGATCGCCTCGACGTGCGTGTTGTATCTTATTGGGGCCGGTATGTTCTCGCGGTCCGTGTGGAGTTTTGAGAATTACAAGTTTGTCCACAAGGTTGGCGCTGATGTCTCGGAGGCAGGTTCAGGCCCTGGTTCTTACAATATTCTGGAGAGCGTGTGGCATGTCAACTGCTGCAACCCCGAGACCAGCAACGGCTGGGATGTCTTCAATGCCTTGCTGGGCTGGCAGAACAGCGCGACGTATGGCAGTGTCTTGTCGTACAACTTGTACTGGGTTGTCTTGATGATTGTCATTGCTATCCTGATGTACGAAGAGCGCACCGGAACGCTTCCGGGTAAGCAGAAGACGTTGGAAATCCTTAGGAAGATTCCGGGGTTAAAGGCATGGTCAGAGAAAAAGCTTCACAAGAGCACTATAGATGGAGATGCTGCGCTTAGCCAAGCTGTCAAGCGTCATGCTAGGGTCCTACAGACAGCTTGAGTTACGGAGGTAAAGTTGTTAATGGGCTAAATTATCAAATGCATGCAGTTTTACACCATCAGCCTTGTGGCATATCAGATCACAATAAGGCTTGAAAGGCCAGTAGGTAGTGGTCCGGAATGCCAAAAAAAAAAAGCGGAGCTGGAAGGAACTTTTTGATAATCTCAAATGAAATCTCTTCATCTTGGCATTACTACATAGACACACACACAAACACATGGGCTCTCATATCATGCAATAATCGTTTCCCAAAGGAACATTATCTCTCACGTGGTGTCACTATGTGGCACTGTCCAGTGTCTCAGCATCCGTATTTGGCGAGTGAGATGTGGAATTTCATGACTTAGGCGAGCAAAATGGACTCTTGGGCTTGCAAGGTTGCTGTGGATTGAAAAAGTGCCATAACCAAGTCTTCAAAGTCCATCCGAGTCTATCTGATAACACATCAAGATGGTGGAATGACACTCTGGTAGATAGTATATATGTACTTTGTTTATCGTTCACTGTAATCCGATGCATCAAGAGGTCACATTGCATTTTAATTCGGTGTAGATAGTCATAGTATCAATTTCAAGTCCACATCATACTCAACATTATCATTTTGCCAATCTTTCCTCGTCCGCTTTCGTACACTTGAATCATTAACATCCATGATCGTAAACCCCAATTATCCCTGTCCTCACTAACAACCCTCAGGCTAGATCTGATAAAGTCACTCACGCTCTCACTTCCCTCGCTAGAGGAAGCGGGGCACACTCTTGTCTCCATTTCTTGACTGTTTTGTATAGAAGAGAAACCCCTTTTCTGTCTGCAGGATTCTCTTCCTCGTAGGATTTTCTTTGTTTTCTTGCCAGCCACGAGCGGTTAGGATCGCTTGTTGTTAGGTGTTAGCGGGTATCGGAGGCGGTTGCCAGATGTCGGCTTGGCATTAAATAAGCTTGGTTGTCGGAATTTATGGGTTGCAGTGGAAGCAGGGTAAGCTTGCTTGGTTTAAATATCATATACTAGGCGTGAGAGCGGGAACCTGGCTTCGAAAGAGTGAGGAGCTGGCAGATACCATGGACAGCTTGGAATCAGTTGTACTATGTGAAGAAAGATGGTTGTATCTTATCTCGCGAGATCAAGGTGGCATTCTAGGAATGTCCAACTATAATATTGATACATGAATACATCGTATATTACTTTATGAAACCCTTAATCATTAAACATGACCATGTATTGATTCTTAACAAAATGACACTGTTCGGGCATTCTCGGTGTCTTATGAATATTGACACTTACACCCAAACACGGTGATATAATTCTCAATCCCATACTGCATCCACACCCAGAACACATCTAGTTCGTTGACAACCGCAGCTCCGTTCACGGAATCATAACATTATTGCCCTAATCAAATATCCCACAACCCCCAACCTCATGCTGCCGCTTCCCTCTTTTCTCCACGTGAAATCCCAATCTTATAATGTCTAATCTATCTCATCAGTCGATATCTACCACATATGTACATATGTATATATATTTATATTATCATGTCTGTCTAATTCTGCTTGTTAGCACCTAGTTCCCACTTAACTTGACGCCCAGTTTAGCATCTACATTGTTGAGGTTTCTCTAGCTGGGTGACTAGTCGCCTGTTTGCTAAATTGAAAATTTGAATGGTGGAATTGAGACAAGAACTCCAATGATCGCGTGACTACCGACCTCATATGATGTATTCTGTACGGCCGCCTATCAGAGATTGGCCGACCTATACACTTGAGATGCCGTGGGTGAAGTCGACACTTTCATCCAACTCGAATAAATCCTAAAAGAAACCTTATCACAGTCTGTTCTGGGGTTAGAAAAAACAATGATCTAATGAAACTCAATTATAGATGATTACCCGAATATCAAAAATCTCTAACACAAATTCTATGATGAATGTTCCACTTTCATGATTCCTCCTCAGCCTTCAACTTCTTCTTCACAGCCATCGACGTATTAATAACTGGCTGTGCAGCCTCTGAATCTTGTCTCTTACGCTTAACCAGACCCGAGAGGTTGTTCACGGGCAAGACATTGACGGCCTTAGCTTCCTCAGCTTTATCAGAAGCAGGTGCCTCGGCCTCTCCTTCAACGGTAGCTCCCCACATCTTCCCAAGACACACTTCGCTGATCCATTTCACAGTACTAGTCATGGCCAGTTCCTGTTTAGAAAAGTCGAGTCGGAGTAGAAGATCATGGGCTTGTTTGTATCCATCAGTCGTAACCAAAACTTCCCCTCGAGTGTTTTCAGGCCACTTATAGTATTTGGTCAAGACCGGTTTCCGCAACAAATTCTCAGTCTTGTCGGACTTGATAAGAGGCTCACGATAGGGGATGGGACCTGTCAGTTTGATTTTCTTTTTCTTGATTTGGTTCTTCTTGTCCTTCCTCACTGGCACAAATTCCGGGCGACGCTTATTATTCTCCCAATCGAAGACGATCCAAAGGAAGCCGGTCATTCGTCCACTTGAGCACTCGTTACGGAAAGCCATCAATTCCCAAAACTGTTCAATATTCTGTACGCTCTTCCACGATCCTTTCTTCTTGAATGCAACGGTCTGGAAAGCTTCGGTGTCGAGTTCGTCGCGGAATCGGCATTTGGGATCATCGGGGTAAGATGGAATCGAACATCTCGGTGGTAGCGAAGACCCATCGCGGCCCTGAAATTGGGTCAAGGTCTTCAATGGGTCTTGGAAGGACCATTTAGAAGCAGCGGGCGATATGCGGGGGATTAACGCTCGGCGTTCGTAATCATCAAGCCCGGGAACTACGAGGTACCCCTTGGTTGAGGCCCAAGGAGTTTCAAGAGGCCCAGTCGGTGGTGATTCAAGAAGAGGGGTTATCACGCGGGCCCACCATTTAATCAGCCCTCGGTCATCCAGGACATGCTTCTTTCCGTTATCAACACTTCCGGGGAAAAGGTACTGATTTTGCGCGCGCGCAAACAGACTAACAACGAATTGGGTGTCGCGACGTCGGCGACCTTCCACCAAAAATTCGACAAAGGCTGTGCTGATAGACCGAATTGGCGACGGTGTACCCTTTGGTAGTCCGAGGAGTTGTATGTATCCTGTAGAGTCGGCTTTCGAGACGAATAGGGTTGTGGTGTAGATGGTGGTGTAGATGAATATTTCTAACGCGAGAATGAAGATTGGTTTCGTAGAGCCGTCAGCAGCGTTTGAGTCTATTGAAATGGCGAGAAATTGGGTTTCGCAAAAAGTCTTGTCTGGTTCTTGTCCTGGAGGCGACGCATACAATGGATCTTGCTTCAGAGGTGGTGTTGAGATATGGTACACGCCGAACTTATAGCCCTTGGGAAGGACGGCCGCGAGCTTCTTGAGAAGAAGCGGGCTGGATTTGCGGTCTTCTGATGCCGGGCTAGTCATTCTGTGGGCTTAATTGAAGAAAATGTAGAATTAAAAGGAACAAGAAAATCAGATACATTGAAGCGTTCACAATAAAAATCAAAAGGCTCAATTTACGACGAATGCAACTGCCAACCTCACGACTTTAGCTTCCTTTAATTTGCGACTGCCCATAAATTTTAGAAACACTGACATCACATTCCTGTTTTGTATTAGAAATTAACCTAAACAATCAAAACCCTTATGACTCCGGCCCCAGCCAAAATGCCCCACTAACTCTGAAAAAGCACGTGACCTCACTGGCGGGTCGAAAAGTTCAATTTTGCGATCTTTGAAACACCGGCAAGCCGGCTGGTCTATTACAACACAACAGCTCCAGCTCAACCATCCCACCAGCAGTTGGCAATTTCTGTCATTCCTACTCAGCCTTTTCTTCTCTGTTATACCACTAGAAAATCACGTGGTTTCTCTACACTCTTTTATCAGAATCTGTGATTTCGAATTCACTGTCCGGTCCCACCCCACCATGGCTTCCCGCACCATCACCCGCCACACCACTTCCTTGTGGTCATCTGCCCCCCGGGGCGCCGCCACTCGCCCTCTCTCAACCATCCGGACTCTCCGTATCGAAGACCTTGGCGTCGAGAAGCCCACCACCGATGGATCCAAGCCCCGCTGGGCGTATACTCCAGCCGGCATGAAGGCTCCTTTCTCTCCCCACGTTACCAAATACCCACAGCGCTCTGTCTGGAAGGTTAATGAAGATCTAGAGGTCTTGAATACTATGTACACAAAGTTGCTGGGCCGTGATGGTTCGCGGTTGCTGCCGGAGGATTTGAAGTGGTTGGCAGTCACTCACAAGTCCTTTGACCAGGCCAGACGAGGCATGAACGACAGATTGTCTTATATTGGTAAGTAAGGTATATTAATTTTGTGCGCAGAAACCAGAGTACTAACAGATTTTCATAGGTCGCATGGCTATCACTCATGAATGTGTCAAGACCATTGCCACTAGTCCCCCAAAGAACCCCGCTACCACTCCCGACGAGTACGGCCGTCTTCCCTTCGAAAACCTCCAATTGGCATCTCTCGATAACTTGACCTTCGAGCAGCCTCAACATATCATCAGTGTGCAAGCCCTGGAGCGTGTAGCACTAGAAGTTGGTCTGGCCAAGGTCATGCAGTGGAAACCCATGAACGTAAGTATCACTAAACCGCTGACATGATTTTCTCATACTGATTCGTGTCAGCCCGAAAACATGATTGCATCCGGTCAAGGAACGGTACTAGTCGGTGCCATCCAGGCCATCTTCGGTGCTATATTACTGCAACACGGATCGGAAGTCGCCAGTCGGTTGATCCGTGAGCGTATCCTTGCCCGTGTCAAAATGTCCTCATAGATGATTTGACCCTTTTTAGCCTTAATTTTCTTGTTCACCAGACTCTGTTGGGCGAATTTGTCGACTGATACTCATTTCCCGACCTTCTCACGATCTTGTACTCATTGCACAGACGTTGACTCGCCATGTACCACCACCCGTTTCTTACATTACCCCATCATCCGTCTGTCCTGTTTTCTATATCTTCTGGTCGACAGACACCACACAAAAGAAGAGCTTGTATCTATATTACTACCAGTTTTACTGTTGATATATCGGCGCTCAAAATATGATTGCTGGATGCGCACTTTTTTCACCATTACGATTACACCTGCCATCAACGGACCGGTTTATAATTCATTTCATGATCAGAATAAAAGACGTCGCGAGGACGTAAACTCGATATTATAGTGGCTATATCAGAATTCAGGAAAAATCATGACCAAACAATGCAAAAAAAGACAAAGCAAAGATGCAATATAAACGAAAATATGACTCTGGGGTAACTTCATAACAAAAATCTTGAGATCAATAAAAACGAAAGCAAAAATGTGTACAACACAATGTGCCTGAAATCATACAGTCTCTCCCAAAATCATCTGCAAATTGCGCCGTGCTTGTGTCTGGGGATCAAGTTGCTTTTTTTGACTGGCTTTCTGCGGCACCTTATCCGCAAACTTCACCAACCGACTTCCTGTCCATCCATATCCGTCTTCCCATGACAGATGAACGCCCTGTTCACAATTCATCGGGCCGTCCAGGTTCATACTTGGCGTTAATTGCCCGACCGTAGCCGTGATGGTGACGAGACCTGGCATAGTAAATCTGTGCAGCTTTGTCCGCAGATTGGAACGGATGCCGTTGCACATCACGATCCACATGTCCTCAACAAAGCTGTTATCTCGCATCTGACCCAAAAACCCTTCGGTAAATCCGAGATTCACGGGATCGAAGCGGCCGTGCCAGACCAACCAGGTCTTGAGACACATTGTAGCCTCGGACAAGTTCAACATGTTCTTGTCGATAGAGAAGGGCATCTTCCAGAGCGGATATGACTCTACCGTTCCGAAATGATGAGCACCCTCAAGAAACGGATCCCAAGCAGCAAGATCATTGAGAAGAGCGACTTCCGGAACTGATAAATACTCTTGCGCATACAGTACCATATCCCACTCAGGGTTAATGTACTGGTACTTGATTGCCGGATTAGGGCTTTGGCACATGTCAGGGACTTCGTCAACATTTCGAGTTCCAAGTGGCAAAGCAATACGGTAGAATCTTAGAGCTTCATCCCGAGCTTCCCGACAGACTCGCATGATGGCTGGTGTCTGGTTGTAGGTATACCAATGAGTACTGGAATAATATTGCCCCGCCTCATTTTTACATTTTGAATATGCCCGACCAGGAGTGCCTGTAATGACGACCAAGCGACATTGTGACATATGCATCTGCCAAATTTGCGATCGCAACTCCATAGGAAGCTTCATGAAATTGTGAAACTTGGTAGCGACAGGTTTTTGCGTTGTCCGGACGGGATTTAGATTATCCACGATATCCTGAGTAGGCTGCTTGACATGAAGATGTGAAGGTGTTGATCCAGCAATAATGGCGGCATCGGGATCATCTTTGCAGGTGTATTGTGGAACCCAGTCCTTGATAGAGAAGCCTTCGGAAGATTCAAAATCGGTAAGCTGAGAGTGAGTCCAATACGGACGTTCGGACCGTTTTGCTAAACGGCCTTGAGAGGGTAATATGGACATGGCGTGCAATCCTGATCCCAATTTCATCGGCGCACCATATATACGGGACGGCGTGACAATCATGATGGAAAAAGGAAAATGAGATGGGTGTGGATGGGCTGGTATTTAAAGGGAATTTGGCAGAGGGCGGGAGCCGTGAATGTGGAATCCAAGGTCCTGTAAGTCGATTGATTGGCTCGCTCCAGCAGAATGTTGGTAGAGTGCAATCACGCACACTGTACTGCTATGTACAGAAACGGTGATGATCTGCTTATTGTAGCAATACGTTATAAGTCAAGCAGTTGTCAAAGTTTACTTGCAATTCAGGGCAGTGATGTAAGTGTGATGGATGGTGTGGTCCGAAAATGACAAGGAATATAATAATATGTGATATAGCAAGTCAAGAACTCCAGTGAACTTGGACAGATATGGGCGCTGCAAAGGCCATATATCAATGCTGCGCACAAAATCGTGAGTCTCGTAGCCTCTTGATCGGACAATTTAAAACTGAAGCTTTGGCTTTGCACGAATAGTGTTTCTATATGTATATAGAGCGCCGATGCTGCATGAGCGCTACAAAGGCACAGTTCCGAGCGTCTGTCGCACTAGTCGATCGTTTGTCGTTCTGAACTTGACCAGGGTTGTAAGATGCGGATATAGAAGCTCTAGAATAAGATGGGTTCCGGCTGTATAGTGAAGTATGGGACTGATTGAAACAGCAGCGGGAGAAATGTGGTGATGACGATGACGAGAAATTTTAAAATGGGCAGCGAGCCTCTCAAGTCTATATGAACCGAACGAATACAAAGGAAAGAAGAGATGATGGAGTAATTTTCTATTGCGACAAGAGGTGACGAAAATCAAGAAAGTGGCAAAGTGGAAGGTGCAAGCTAGAATCTTAATCGAAGGCAATTGGAATGCAAAAATCTGGATAGCTTCTATATATATATGTAACGATGTAATATGGCATTAAAACTCGACAGCCATCACCACGACACGGAGCCATAGAGTGTTCCTGCAGGGGCACGACTACTATTTCTATACTCAACAACCATTATATCCTTACGAATACAGCGACAATGACAGTAATGCGGCAAAGCGCGAGTGAAACCTCGTGAGTGATATTTTCCTGCATTCTACCATTTCAACAGAATAATCGATGCAAATTGATCGATAACCCCATGTCATGCTGTTCCGATGGCGAATCCGTGCCAGACATTTGCATTCCCGGGGTAGTGTCAGGAGCACACATGTGGACGAGATGCAAGCAAGTAGCATTGGCCAACACGAAAGAGTTGCTTTATTGGAAGCAAATATTTATTTATTTTGTTCCTCGCACGATGTAGCAGCTGTTGAAAAGTTTTTTTATATGCTATATAGTTTGGAGCTTAATCTTGGCACAATTTTGCTACCTATCAAACATAATCATGATGTATCGATACTAAACTCTTTATACATGCATCCATTTATCTGTGGTCTGCGGCACTGTCTCATTTGTTATAAATGCAGCTCACCTGCAGGACCCCACGCTCAACACATGATTCAAATCACAATTCGACGCCTTATTACCACAACCGCAATCACGCTTCTGTTGCTATCCATATTAACATCCCATATTGGCATTCTTTCCATGTTGCCATGCATCAAGTTGTCTGGCCCTCAATGCCAGAAGCTATTAATGAGACTGTGGCAAACTTCTGAATTAGCAGTAGTACGCGGTTCCTGTAATTTTGCAGTTGTTTCTTTTTTGTTGGCTCTTAAGGCTGCTTTCAGAGTTGCGCTTCAATCCTACTGGAACTTAAAATTTCTTCTTCTGTGTTCAACCCTGTGGGCTTGAGCCATGTTGAAGTAACCTAGTGCTTGAAAACAAACACATTGATTTACGTGACATCTGCACCGCTCCGCCTCAACTCCGGTCGTCGTCAATCTCGGGCAGTGACAAAAATGACCATGTGGAAATATGTAATCCTGGTTTGGCAATGTACATGGCTACCCCTAGTTAGTTATGCTCGTGCTTCCATCTGTTGTTCCTTTTCTATTCTGTAACACTTCTCTCCCTTCTCGCTTAAAGCGCGACTGCTATTCTTACTTTGCCTCCCCAAGATGTTTAGCTCGATGTGGTAAACACGTATATAATTTTCCTAAGCTTGTTGGAAATGATGTTTGCTGGAGAATCAGCCTCTGAGAATTTACGGTCCATGAATTAACGTACCAGTAACTTTTTTCTTTCTCCTTAGTCATGCCCTTTGATAAATAAATACGAGTGCCCAACGGCGTGTTAGCAGGGCGCACCGTCTGTCCAGACGATTGACAGATAACCCCGCTCATGCATCAGTAGCTTTTATAGATCTTTTCCTAGAGAGGAATTAATCACTTCTAATCCCTACTTAGCTTAACACTCCTTCACAACCTTAGCAAACCGTCAACCCGATCCAAGTGACGACATCATATTTAGATGGAGACAACTATTTACTAACACATCTATACATCTATCCGAATTGTTATGTAGGGCATAGGCTGAAAAAAAAAAGGCGATTAGTGGCTGGCGATAGTCAGTGGCGATTCTTCAGGTGGAAGTGGATTCATGACGACATGGGCGTATACTCCGAGGCTTAGTGATTGATTACGGATTCACTGTTACCTTGCTGCCATTGATGACTGGGCCTATGAATATTCAAATGTCGGCAAATCCAATGTAATCCTGATATCTATCATGGCCAAGCACTGACATTATTCCAAACTGCCAGTGGCCACCGCCATGCTAATGGTATTTTCTTCAAAAGGAAAAAGGGAGCGTCAGTCCATACAAGACCGTCCCCGATATCTCAGGATGTTGATATCCCTCCTTGGCCAAAACAACTTCGCCAAAACCTGCATTCGTAATATATACGTCCATATCTGTGACGCAAAGTAGCATCGGTATCTTAAGGAAGGTTACCACCACCACAACGGACAAGGAATCCATAGAGACCGTGCCCTATGTTTCTTTGATCATACGAACCCCTTTCTCGATGTTCTGGTGAACCGCAATGGAGATAATTTACAGTGACATAGAATGGACAGTGAGACTACAGTGAATCCGGAAATGCTTTCTTTTTCCATCTTATCTTGTCTTGTCAACTCAAATATTGGACAAGTTACAGGTAGTTGCAAGATAAAAAGTTTTCAAGGGGGCTCCCTAGGAAACACATACTTCGCAGAATCGACATCGTGCTGGCATGATCAGGTATCACTACTCCAACAAATTGAGGCATTATCCAGGTAGAATTGGCCACGAGACATACATAACTCCTCCTTGTTCACCCTTAGTCAGTCGACATCCGATCCGACGCATGGCCGAGTAGGTAACCGCGTGATACCTCCTCGGTGTACCTGGGAACCAACAAATATCCTGTATACTACGCTGAATCTCCAACACATCTGTCTCAAGTCTCCTCTAAAAGCTACCCTTCAACATACGCATATTAGCAGGCGCATAACAGTGTCATGGTAAATTGGTTTCCTGTATGCTAACATAGCGCTTCACATATGGATGCTATGGTTGTACTGGCCGTTCGGTGAGCATCGGTGAACCTTGAGCGGATGACGCCTCGCATAAACTGGGATCCATGATCCAGTATCGGAATTGGCGGGTAGTACCCCGTGGTAATTGCGACGCAGTGGAATCCACACTGCCTTTAGCTATACTCCTCTCGGCAGCCATTGCTTTGAGTCTCATTCTGAACTTCACATCTGGCTGCACTCAACCTTGATCTTATCAAAACATTTGCCTTCTTATCTACCGAAAGTTGATTCCTAGGTTGTTCATACGTGCGCCACTCATTCTTTGCCTCTCTGTCGAACCCCTATATGCATAGCTCTTAGACACAATTGGCAATATTGTGACCTGGGATTGCATGCATAGCACATTCATTCAATTATAGATAATATTCTTGCCACCAGACCGAGGTTGAGTCTTGGTATATTGAAATCTGGCCCACTCTGTATTGAGTCTCCACCCTAACAGCAAACCAACAGGCTTGTCAATAGTCAGTCTATGTTATCATGAAAATCTTCTTCCAATCACTCGACTTGACTAGATGTTATCGTTTTCCTTTGTAACCTAGAAAAGCCTGAAACGCGGGGTAGCTCTATGCGATCCTGTGTCGTCATCTTGCTTTGCCCCAATACTGCAAGCTTGAACCTCGGAAACCATCTTCAAGTCTCTTTAATGCCCCCATTTTGATAGTAACCCTTCCTCGGTGTAAAACAGTGTTCAATGCTTGACAAGATATGAAATAAAATGACAATGTTGAGCGTGTGACTGATAGTAGTATGTGGATAAGTAAGTCTGTCTTGATATCTAATTCATCAATCAATACTACCCTAGAAATCTCATCACTATATCATAGACTGATGGTCAATCATTTACAGTATGATACTTCCAACTCAGAAACATTTTCGGCTCCATACATCGTTCTTATTATGGAACTATATAAATTTTAACAAGACCTCTACCTGCACCTTTCAATACTACCTAGTGTGTGTTTGGGGGCTGTTTCAATAGTCTGTGAGCTATCTCCAAAGCCGATGTTCCATAGAAACGTAACCTTACTGGTAGATTTTTCCGGGTGCCTTGTTAGGCATGATTTTATTTGTCATATCATCATGACGATCACATTGGCTTTACAGCTTGGTTGTGTCGGGACAGGCCATTTACAGAATATAGGAGTGACAACTATAACCATGAAGTAATTCAAAGGTATCTAACTACATAATGTTGATGATATCTAGTAGGACTACGTTAGTGGTGTTCTAATAGTTACACAAATATCGACTAAGTGATTCAGAGAGGCGAGACAGGCTGCTGTAAACAGAAATTTTCTAGTCGATCAATTATTAATAATATTGTCAAATTAACGCTCGGTTAAATGGATGGGAGATACCATATCAGATGTTGTTGATCACTGTTCAAGAATGTTACAATATGCTTGTGCATGCCTAGAGTTTGATTGGTTCTTAGGGTTATAATCCATAAGGGTTATTAAATACTACATAATAAGGGTTTGCATTGCTTTAGCCGCCAATCAATTGCCCCGCAATTTAAGTAGCTTCGCTGCCCTGTAATGGCTAATCGATAAGGTTGACGTCGCAACAACCTAAGCAGTATCGTGAGATCGAATTGTTAATGCAGTTAGGTATGCACTTCACATATAGAAAAATAACGACATAACACACAATCTCCGGACTAAACTCTACCATACTGATTTTCGAATTCTCATTTTACAAAACCCCCAATTACACTCGGCAGTTATGAGCGGCGGCATCGACAAGATTGTCCTCCGGCTGGAGGCGCGCATCGGGGAAGGACAATTTTACGAGGCACAACAACAGGCTCGTGTCGTTGCGGCCCGTTATATCAAGGGGAAAAAGTGGAATTCTGCTATCGATCTTCTCTACCGAATCTCTCAGGCGCTGTTAAAGGCAAAGCAAGGTGGTTCTGGTGGTGATCTGTGCATTATGATGATTGATATCTTCTGTCAGGCAAAGCTGGTGCCTGATGCTGCCAACAAGGCTAAAGTATTGACATGCTTGAGATTGTTTGACTCGGAAGAGCTGTCCAGAAAGAAATTCATTGGAGAAATTTTGAGGTAAGCATAACTTATGGTTGAGGGTGAGAGTATGACAGACAGTAATTGAACCTTTCGCATTGTGATTTACCCTTCAAAAAACTAACATCTAAATTTATCATAGTTGGTCTTCCAAGTTTGGAGAGTTCCCAGCCGGTGATCCTGAGCTCCACCACGTGGCTGGCTCTCTGTATGCCGAGGAGCGAGATGCGTACAATGCTGAGCGCCATCTTATTCTGGGCATCAAAGAATCTGCTGAAATCCTTGGTCATTTGGAATACGAGTGGTACAAGCAAAATGGAAGTCCCTATGAGGCGGCTATCTATGCCTCTCGTGCCATCATTCCCTACATCCTGGTCGCTAACCTCCGTGGTGCCAACACTGTTTATCAAAACTTCACCATTGCTCTGTCGGCGGATAATCCGGCTTTGGCCGTGGAGCACGTAGAGGCTGGTACTTTCTCAGTGCCCATATTTTCTTCCCTGCCGTTATTGAACTTCCTGGGCCTGTTGTTGGCTGTCCTCCAGACTGGAAATGCTGGGGCGTATCGTGGACTTCTGGCTAAATACCAGGGCTTTATTAAGGACATCAGCGGCGCTTGGCAAGAACCTCTTGATATCATTGGTGAGATGTACTTCAAGATCCAGAGACCTAGACAAAGCAACCCTCTCATGGACATGATGGGCAGTCTGCTTGGCGGTGGTGGCACTCCGGTGCCAAAGAATAATAGAGTATCGGTAACAAACAGGATTGAAGCACCAGCGGCCGAAGGCTTGGATTGATATTTAGATTTAATTAACATGTATAGCGATAGTTTAATGGCAAAAACTCTATGTTCTGTGAGATTGAAAGGAGTACTTCATGGGTATCATAAAACATTCAGATTTCACCTTAGATGACTAGATCTGGGGGGTGATGATCTTTGTAGGGCCATACATCCATTCATCGTCTTCTAAAGCCGCGACGCGTGCTCTTAGCGCAGACCGTATCTCGCTGAGAAGCTCCTCTATTGGTTGATCAGTAATTGTGTCGATTGATAATAAAGGCAATGCAGACTTACCGTCTGGTTGAGCTGTTCCCACAGAACGTGTAATTTGATAATGTTTTACCGCTTCTCGTAGTTTTTGGGTTTCCTCTGCAAGCTTGGTTAGTTCTAGATCCACGACAGCCTCTCACTTTTGGGACACTCACTTTCTTGGTCACGTTTCTCCTGAAGCTCAATATCATCCTCATCATCCAAAAGGTACTCAGGGAGAAACAACTCCCCATTTTTATCCCTCACTACCAATTCTCTGGGCGGTGACAGGTCCAGCACATTCCCAAATCCCTTATGTGACGCGCCGTTGCAGGTTGATGCCACCGATCCTGCGCATACATGCCGGTCATCACCAGCTCCTACAGGACCATTATTGCGCGATTCAGCACTCACTGTCGATGCTGTGGATGAAGATGTTGGCCGCCGGGCCATAGGGGCAGTAAACAAGGCGCGCCGGATTCCAGCAGTGCCGATGGCACGGGAGCGCGCGTTGGCATGGGAAGGTGCGCGGTCCCCCATAATAAAGACAGGAAATAGTGAACAGTTTATAAACAATTTGCTTCCCCTAAACTGGAGTTGGTATAGCTTAAGAGTGCTGCTTGGTGACTAAGGGTTGTTAATGAACTATTTTGACAAACGGGAGTTGTGTTAACCCCCTGCTGTTGATTGACATCAACTTACTGATGTGCTCAATTCGCAAACCTGATAGATAGTAATGGTATATAGTTCAATTTCCTGACATCACTTTCATATGTCTTTCAAGACTGAATGTCCCATGGTTATTAGCCGCATGTGTTACTATCCGAAGTAAACATAGATGACTAAGCGACCGGCTTCCGGCAGCGATGGCGACAGGGGCATGCACCCGATTTTTTAGAGGGGAGACAATTTTTAATATGAAATAGAGAGTGTGGTACTACTTTCTATACTAATGCCATATCAATGCAATAACATGAAGCTTACCGTAATGACAAAAGAAAAACGATCAAAATACCCTTGTGTGAAGGGAAAGTAACATAAGGTATTCTGTCGGTCATTGTAGCAATGATTCTCGCGCGGATGGTGTAGCGGTAACATTAAAGCTTCCCATGAAAATGGACTTCGAGTTTCACTCGCAGAATGTGTTGTATGCTTTAGCTCCGGGTTCGACTCCCGGTTCGCGCATTTTTCTTCTTTTTACCATTGTCATCTACTAGTCATATCACCCCATTCATCATCAATGTCATTCATGGTGGGTTTTTAGGGAGTACACATAATAAGGAATGAGGATGATCTGAAGAGGATCATTATCGATATTCATCCCAATTAACCTGGCCACAACCAAAACCACTACTGTATAATATCCGGGCGAGACAAGCTCTGGTTATTAGGCCAATGAAAGAAACAGCCTCTTTTTATCATCGTGATACGTTTTCATAAGTCACAGTTGTCGGCGTGACCATTCGCCCTGTAGTGACTACGCGTGCTGCATGTATGTACATGCCAGCTCAGCCCCTGACGTCGGTTACAGCATCTAGCTCGTATCAGTTTTTCTTAATTACCTGAAGAATTACAACAGTTATGAAGAGAAGATGGCACTTCGAGTTATTCCGCCCTCGGTATCTCGTACTGTGGTGATAGTCCTCAAGAGACTGACACAGACACGGGCCATATAATATATAATCTGTAAGTTGAGATTGAATGATTATATGTAATGTCAGACCTAGAACTATAGACTATGCAACAGTCATGGAAATATTGGATCACTTGACCTGAAATGTATGCTATCCCATCGTTGTCTAGAATGCAAGGCTGGATACAGTATATAACTCAGTAATATGCAATATGAGGATAACCTAAAACACGCCGTTATGTTGCGGCTCTTTAGATACCCAGATACATGGCAGATCTTGGGTTTGTATCATTTTGGTTATATAAGTCAATAAGGCTGTCACGTAGATAGGATGTTTCACTCGTGATACACGTCGATTTGTGACAGTCATAGTCTATCCTAGCTAATTAATCAATCATTTCGGACTCGATGGGTCAAAGTATCGAGTCCGATGGCAACACTACCGATGTCATAATCCTAAGATATGTAACTTATTCTACTCTGCAGTGCCGTATTCATAGGACACTTCTGTGTCATAGCGGGTCTTGTCTGTATACAACAGATTTGGTTCTGAAAGATGTTAATTCCCCACCCGTCACTTGGGTGACTTCAGTAACAAGAACCCTCAAATTCATATCGATTCCTAGTCTGTTGGTTGGATGATTTTCCTCGGAAAGTCTCAATGACTTTTGCGGATAGAACTTGCTTCAAAACATCAGTCGGTCATCAGGTGCCACTGTGCATCAAGACTGCATTGTCACAGTGGATCAACCCATGCATGTGCAGATGCACTTGGCAAGTTTACACATCTTCATATCCGCATATCCTCACAGTTTTCTCTCTTTTCACCAACACACTCCACTAGTACCATCAAAGACACGGATAGCTGATTGGAGGTCTAGCTGTCTCCTTCTGGCTTAAATATTGCCCTCAAGTGGCTATAATTTAGACTACCCGTGACTGACAAACCCCAAAATCTGCATCAAAGTCATGCACAGGCGGATGGAAGCACTAGATCGCCGACGAAAACTACTTTATTAGGAATGCGGGGTTGAAAGACTTGACTTGTGCTAAGTAGTGAACATAGGATATTGGTCTGTTTGATGTCAATTCGTGTCGCTTCTATACTATAACTATTTTACCATGAAATGTGGCAAGACAATCAAGAAAAGAACAAGACCTGCTTGATATGAATTGAGATGTAATGTGAAGCTTCCGGAAAGATCTGATCATTTGTTCTCGGTAGTCTTGTTTCGTTTGTTGTCCTATTTTATTCTCAAATTTAGGGTTACAACCTCAAATCAAGATGCAACTCGCCCAGTTAGGATATCTCACATTGATTGGTGGGCAATATTATCCTCCATACATGGAATTTTGACACTTCCATTCCCGGGAATACACCTAAAAAGTATATGATGGATGGTGAACTAAGTATTGTGTGGTTCATCTCTGTGTATATATCCAAAGTATGGAAGTTGTTAAAAGGGAAGAGCAACAAATGAGCCATAAAGCAACAGCATTGAGACCTTCTTTGTGCAACGTCAGATCGGATAGGTTCCGGAGTTCAGGGATTGCCGAGTCCATATGATGTGATTGTGTACCACAGAATACAAAGCAACGTCAACACACTAACCTCTTCGATACCATACCCAATTGTCAGTAGTCAAGTTTACATTTGACAAGCTTAAGTGACACTAAAGAGGCATGGTTGGCTTTATGTCTGACGCTCTACCAGAGTTCAAAAAAAAAAATATAGTACAGGCCGTTGTGCTACACGTGAATTTGCAGTGGTGGTATACAGTCACTGAAATTTTGAATTATTTGCCGAAGCTCAACGTGGTAATCCACATATTCGGATCCGAGCTTCAAACGTCATTTTTGACAGCGTCAGGGCACTTTCAACCAACCTCATAGCTGTTTTAGTTCAGCCGCACGGCGGGCCAATCAACGACTTAGTATAGGAAACAATCAGATCCCGTTTATAGCACTAGCGTCGTGCTAACGTGTCCCAAAAACGGCCACATGAGCATCGTAAGTGCTTTTGGCAATTTGTGTCGTCTGAAGCTCAAGCACAGTCGGAAGGGCCAAACACGCTGGACCCATGATGTTGTCATCATCAAGCGGGAAAACTTAACATTGGTTGTTTGCAGAGTTAAGAGGTTGGTTCAACGATTCTTTTGGTCCTGGCTGGAATTGCTGCAGGCTTTTTTGAAGGATGGGGCTCCCAGGTTTCCCCTGTTATGTGATGACGTCAAGGTTGGCAGTTTGGCTGGCTTTAGGTTTAGGTAAGACCAGTAAGTGACGGGTTATTGGCGCTGATGTATTCTTATACCAACCATTCAACATGTAGTCATTGGAGGGAGTGATGGTGCTTTCGACTCAGTAAAATTGACTTTTAACCTAAAGGACAATTCCCAAAATTATATTGAACTGCACCATATCGAATCATTCGAATTTCACAGGTCCCCCAACGATCAAAGCCCTACCAAAGTCGCATACAATTGACGGTACATGAAGAATACACGTGTCTTATCAGTAACATTGTGTTATCAGAAGTATTCTGTAAGTATCGAGTCGCAGCCACAACACATCCCTGTAAATCCTTGTCTGTGAAAAGGTCACGAGGACTTCATCATTCTTATTGGAACCCCAATAACAAGCATCACGTTGTATGACGCCAGCTGACTTTTTTTTCATGTTGTATATGATCCCACCTCTTGGACCTATTAGAATTTGAAAAACAGGAGGAATGCAATTAAGCATGACGACTATCCATACCATATACAGACGATGCAGTTTTTGAATGTTTGCATCTAACAGAGTGTAACTTAGTAACCCAAACCCTACAGACTTGTTCTAAGATTCACAACATCAAACTATACTCAATCCTGTAGAAACCAACTGGCAATGATGATATCAGACATTTCAAAGTGTGCCTATTTTGATGAATTATAAATCGAGTCCAAGCACAATATTTCCTTGTAAAATCCATAGCAACATGAGTCCGCTGGAAAATGACGGGTTTCATTCCGAGTCGTAATCTTGCAATCTGCCTGTACTTAAGTCTAACAACTCAACTCAGAAGATCTTGATCAACATTTAGAGACTTTTACGTAAATACATATCAACTTATGGGAAGCAGTCTGAATTAATGTCGGATCTCATTGTATGACATCGCGTTTGTGAAAGGACAATTACTGCTTGGCACAAACGTCTCACCAATCTTATTCTTGACAGTAAAATACCTCGTCCTGGTGGCAGGCTAGAACCCTAGTCTCATGGTCTCGAGACCAGCGGCATCGAGATCTGTGGGGACTGCGAACCCAGTACCTACAGCATGCAGCTTCTCAATCCCCCGCCTTGGAACAACCCTCCACTACGAGAAGGAATCCCATCCCCTTCGTCATCTTCACTTAGTGCTACCCGCCCAAGCTTTTGATTGGACTGTCATTTTGTCTGGGCAAGGACCCAATCATTTTCATTTGACGTTTTCCTCGACTGAAGTCTTCCCTTTCAATCTCTTCATCATTCTTCCCCCGTTGTCTTTATGCAATTCCTCACACTCTTGTTGCCCTGTTCGGGTCCTTCTATATTCCCGGTTTTGTTTCACTGGCTTTTCTTTGCTCGTACTTTCATGTTTATCTCTTGAACCGACCTCAGAAAACTGCCCAGCCTGTCTGTCCCAACCTTGTGCAGCGGAAGACAGCTATTCCTGGTAACCTCCTTTGGCTGTATACCCCGCTAAAACGATTCCGTTCTGCTTTCGCCCTCCCTTGGCTTGACGCCCTCATCTACCCCTCTCGGACTACTACTGCATTGAACAAACCGTAACAGGAGTCCGTTGACTTTTATCGCCAACTTCTCATACCCGACGACCTGTTTTTTTTTTTTTTTTTTTCAGTTTTTTTTCTTTTACGAATTGACGCCATATTATCACTTGCGCTTAATATTTTCTAGCACAACCTACCTCATTGCCTCACGACTTCTACCTCAACCTACATCATGTCGTCTGCCTCCCGGCCGGCCGCGTTCAACAACCTCCGTATGGGTGGTAAGACGAGCTTCCAAAACTTTCGGCTCTTCATCACGATCTATATGATGTTTTTCTACTAGGATTACGGATCATATGAGAGCAATTTCTTTTTTTTCAAATTGCACACATAATCGCTAACTCTCCATTTGTTGTATTCCATAGAGGTTGTTCGTGAGAAGGTACAAGATGGTGTGACCGGCGAAACACGTCAGTTAGAATACACCCAATGCAAAGTTGTTGGCAATGGTTCCTTCGGTATTGTTTTCCAGACTAAATTGTCGCCTGGTGGCGAGGATGCTGCGATCAAGAGAGTCCTCCAAGACAAGCGCTTCAAGGTCAGTACTAGTCACAAGCTATTATATGCGTTTTTCAAATACTGACACCAGTTTTACTAGAACCGCGAGCTTCAAATTATGCGGATTGTGCGCCATCCCAACATTGTGCAATTGAAGGCTTTCTTCTTTTCCAACGGCGAACGGGTAAGACCAAGTTATTCTGTACCTTTGATTATACACTAATAGCAATGATTATTAGAAGGACGAAGTTTTTCTGAACTTGGTTCAAGAATTTGTCCCTGAGACCGTCTACCGTGCTTCTCGGTTCTTTACTAAGATGAAGTCACACATGCCAATCTTGGAAGTCAAACTCTATACTTATCAACTCTTCCGTGCGCTTGCCTATATCCACTCTCAAGGCATTTGCCACCGCGACATCAAGCCCCAGAATCTTCTTCTTGACCCGGCTACCGGTGTTTTGAAGCTTTGTGACTTTGGTAGTGCTAAGATCCTGGTGGAAAATGAACCCAATGTTTCTTATATCTGCTCAAGATACTACCGCGCCCCCGAACTCATCTTTGGCGCCACCAACTACACGACCAAAATTGGTATGCTCTATCCCCATCAATCACACTCATCCCCGATGTGCTAACATCCCATGTAGATGTATGGTCAACCGGTTGTGTTATGGCTGAGTTGATGTTGGGACAACCTCTTTTCCCTGGCGAGTCAGGTATCGATCAACTGGTCGAAATCATCAAGGTGCTGGGTACTCCTACCAGAGAACAGATCCGGACTATGAACCCCAACTACATGGAGCACAAGTTCCCTCAGATCAAGCCGCAACCTTTTAGTAAGGTGTTCAGAAAGGCTGAGCCTGAAGCACTTGACCTTATTGAGAAGCTTTTGGAGTACACACCTACCGAGCGCATGTCTGCTATTGATGCGATGGTTCATCCATTTTTCAATGTCCTCCGTGACCCTAAGACTAAGTTGCCGGATTCACGTCACATGTCAGGCCAAGACCGTGATTTGCCTCCCTTGTTTAACTTCACGCATCACGGTAGGACTTCCCGTAACCATATATCGTCCACTACTAATGTTTGTGATCGCAGAACTTTCCATTGCCCCACACCTTAACCACCAGCTAGTTCCCGAACATATCCGCCCCATCCTCCGTGAACAAAAGCTTGATATCGACAATCTGACCCCATTGACCAAGGAGGAAATGGCTGCTCGTCTGGATTGAAAAAAACTGAAATATGATTCTGCGTTGCTATACCCTTTTTGCTCTCTACTACGAAACGAAGAGGTCCGATTATCTACACGGATTTTGCGGACAATATTTCAAAAAAGTCATTCTCTTGTCAGCCTGAGGTGCTGGTTTGGAAGCAGGCCAAGAATGCAGCTTCGGTCAGCACCTTTGTGGGATTCTCTTTGTTTAGTTCTATTCTTGTCGCCATGTCTTGACCCCTGGAATCTGCCCCAGAAAGTCGACTGGATCATACCTCACGTGATGGGATTTGCTCAACATACCGGCACTTACACAGAACGGTGGCCCTAGGCATAACCTGCCTCGTCAATTAGAACCACAGCCACAAGAATATTGTTCTTTCTCTTCCCGGCGACTGCATCCACAAAATTTTTGTTTGACTTGGAGGGTGAACGTTCAAGGTGTATGGACACATTCGTTCATGCTATGGTGGTGACAGAATCTGATATTCAATATTGCTGACGCTTTCTCATTGTATCGTTTGAGGGAGGGTGCCATGGGTAGATATATCCAGGAAGTCTTCGCGATGGTTGCTTGTATCATTTTCCTTTCTTTTCATTTGTGTCTTTTCATCGGCGTCTATTCATTAGTTGGTTACGTCTGGTTCCCCCTTTGTTCTGGTTTTGACTTTTTGAGTTTTCATGAACTCTTCATTGTGTGATTATCCACGAATTACGAATATACCTTTTTTTCCTTCCTGATGTGGTTATCTCGCAATGAATGATGCTTTTTGACCATGTAAGATTCTTGTTCTTTATTTTACCATAGAGCCCAGATGGTTGTTTTTGTTTTTCTGTCACCGGTCTCAAGGCCACAGGAACACATGTTATTTTCTCCTCTGTCGGTATGACCATTCCTTCTGTTCTTTTCTATGTAAATTTCGATAAACAAGAACTTTGAACGCCCCTTTGAATATTTTATGCATAACGGATGTTGTACTTAGCGATATGAATGCCAACGAGATAGACTATTACCAACAGTTGGAATCACAAGTTATTGTGGCATAATAGCCAGAGGAATCTATGGCTACCAAGTCAGAACAGGATCTGACAGACATTTTTGAATGAATTATTTGTTGCCAGGTATCTGACTGGTGATATCATGAATGTTTATTTACCCTTCCAGAGGCTAACTCCGCAGCTGGATGAACACATGTATACTTCATAACATTGTGTTATTATAGTAATGGTGTGAAAGATGCTTCCGGTTCATATATCATCGAGTCATGTTTGAAAGCAATCACTTCTTATCCTATTTACTTTTGTCTTGAACATTGTTGACTTACACATACACATGAAACCTATAACTTGACCATTCAACAATCCCTGGCTCAGTGGACGGTACCTGAATCAGCTTAGTCATCAACGCGCTAGTCCGTATATAGAAAGACCCATACAAATTTGCACTGCAAGCAGCACTGAGACTTCGCGCGACAAGCAGGCGCATCAGGGCCCGCGTCCAAATGAGCGACTGACACATTTTTTTCGTCAATCTTCTGTTCGGGAGAGATAATCTGGCGTATTCATCATTAATTGTCCTTTTATGTAGGCGTCATCGTCCTGGACCTCGATTAATCTTGATATATTCCTCAAGATTGTTTCAATTCCTGACGGAATACCATTCCTATATTACCTTGGATAGCTGAGGTCGTTTGAGAGAAGGGCTAATTGTAGTGTCAAGTTCGGATCTCGTTGTTTGAACTTGGGATTTTTGAACATCGGCCCGCTTTGTGGTAACAATTGGGTATTAAACAACCACCCACCATGTCTGACTACGATCGCCGCCCTCACCAGGGCTTGCATTTTAACAATCGTAAGAGACGGTTTCGAGGTAAGCGTACTGCATGGTCGGATTTCATGTGATTGTCCTACTGACTAACACTAATCTTGATCAGACGATGACGATAATGACCGTCGTGGTCCTCGCCGCCGTACCGATAATGCGCCCCCACACATTAGACTTCGCCGTTCCCTTCTCCACATTGCCGACTCATCACACCACAGATGGCAAGACGAAGCTCGTTCCATTGCCAACATTGTGGGCGACTACTACGAGGACAACACTGAGGTCCGGACAACTTTCAATGAATTGATCTTTTTGATTACAGTGGAACAGCCCATGAAAATTCCCTTCTTAACTTACACTCTTTTGGTTATTAACACTACCAAGCCTACTATCGTTAACAAGGTCCTTGCTCGTTTGACCGACACCATCCAAGATAAGATCAAGTCTGGTGAATGGCGGACCGTGAAGTTGTGCCTTCGTGTTTTGGCTTGCTTGCAGCCAATCCTGAGTGGTGATGGTATTTTCACTTTGCTCGACGAGCTCTTCACTCGTGCTGGTGCCCTCCAGAGCGAGAGCTCCGATGATGTAAGTCGAAGGAAATATGATAAAATACAGACATAATATACTAACATGTTGCTCTAGACTATTGGTACTGAGATCGTTAAGATCATTCTAATCACCATTCCCTACATCATGGCTTTCTCCCCTGAGACGTGGAAGTCCAAAACCGCCGAGCTCATGGAGAAGACGGACATTATCGCTAGCGAGCCCCATTCTCTACAGTCTCTGGTGGACCCACTCCTCTCCAACGACGGTACCGACACTGGCAATGGCGCCAGCATTGTCGCTTTGCTCCAGAAGCAGCTTCAGAGCGAGGCTGACAACAACTGGCCCTTAAAGTTGCTGCCCCGACCGTGGATTGCTTCTTCTGGCGACTCTGAGTTTCAGACTAGAATCGAAGAGTCTGACAAGCATGAAATTCCTGCCATCACCATCCCCGAGAAGCTTCTGCAAGGTGAAAACTGCCTGTTCCCTGAAATTTGGTTCTCTGTATACAGTGGACAGGACGTCGACACGGTCCCTCAGACCGATTCCATTGCTTCTACGGTTTTGCGTGATGTTTGCCTGGACACCATCAATAACATGGATTTCAACCGATTTAGCAGTGCCCGGGCAATCATCGAGATTGATAACTTCTTCAGCCACGGTACCTTTACTGAGCGTGAAACTCCATACGATCAACTCCGTGGTCTTGAGGATGGCCAGTCGACTTGGAAGCCTGAAGATGTTGTGGTCGATGCCGTCTTCTCCCAGATTTTCCAGCTTCCTTGCGCGCAGCACAAGCGGGTGTACTACCACTCCGTATTGACCGAGGCCTGCAAGCTCGCACCTGCCGCTATCGCTCCTTCCATGGGTCGTGCAATCCGCTACCTCTACCGCCATACCGCCAATCTAGACCTCGAGCTGTCTCAGCGTTTTGTTAATTGGTTCTCTCATCACGTTTCTAACTTTGGTTTCACTTGGAAGTGGCAGGAGTGGGTTGACGATGTTCAATTTGACGAGTCTCATCCCCGCAAGTCTTTTATCATTGGTGCTATTGATCGCGAGATCCGCCTTTCCTTTTCTCAACGTATCAAGGGCACTCTTCCTGAGGTTTACCGGGATCTTATCCATCGTGGAACTGAAGTTGATGAGCCCGAATTCAAGTTTGCTGATCCCGAAGCTGCCTTCTCTGCCGAGGGTCTGGACATGGCTGCTTTGTTGCGCAAGAAGACAAGTGAGGAGGATGCATTCCAGCCCATCATTGAGAGAATCCAGTCTGCTGCTCTCGATGCCGGTGTGGATCCTCTAGTTGCCAGTGTCGACGTTCTGATGACTGCTGTCTGCTTCGTTGGTTCCAAGTCTCTCAGCCATGGTATTGCTTGCCTTGAGCGGGCGCGTGCCAAGCTTGTCGAATTTGCTTCAGCTTCTGAGGCAGCCCGTGCCCAGCTCATGTCTTCCATTGCTATCTACTGGAAGTATCACCCTGGTAACATTGCTGCTCTCATTGAGCGTCTCATCAACATGGTAGTCTTGACTCCCGCCGCCGTTGCGTCATGGGCTATCACAACCCCTCATCTGCGCCAATCGGAAGAGGATCCCGCTTTTTCCAACCTCTCTCGTTCCCTTGTTTTCGAACTTGTTCTCAACACTGTTGAGCGCGTAATCTTGCATCTGCATCATCCCGTCGAGGGTGTTGAGCTCAAGCCTACTTCCGAGGATTTGGAAACACTCCTGTCAACTATCCATGAGCTTGTAAATAAGGTCCCCAACTCTGGAAATAAAGAGGGTGTCGAGTCTGTGGCTACGTGGAAGGCTCGCTGGACTCGTGTTTTCCAGCGTAAGAAAGCCGAACAGCAGGCTATTGCTGCCGAGAAGAAGGCGGCTGAGGAGGTCAAGCAGAAGGAGGAAGAGGCTTTACTTAAAGAAGCTGAGGCTGACATTGCAAAGAACAAGGTTGTTTCTGATGAATAAGTGGTTTAAATGCAGTGGAGTATCATACATTGGTTGCTATGATGTCTATCTTATAGAATAACTTGTAGCGTGATGCTTATAACTGGGTTTCATTAGATGGTCTTCAAAGGTATTGTCTTGTGTTTGGTTTATTGCAAGGGCCTGGTGATTTAATTTTCTGTCTTAGTTTCAATCTGCATACTATCTGGCTATTGCTCATGTTTCAAAAGCTCAATATATCAATCCATTCAACCTAATTGTTGACACCTGCACCTCTCTTTGTTTGAACATCGGACCATCAAGCTCAGTTACGCCCTCTTGATTTCACATCATCGTTCACTGCTGCTGGTGCAGGAGGAGTTGCAGTATCAAGCTTCCGGAGCGGCCTTGATATTGAAATTGCAAGATCTTTGGGCGCAGCGGGCGGTGCCTGGTAGCCTCTGACATAGTAGGCGTACAGTTCATAAAATTCTGGATCATTTTTGATAGGAATGCCCCATCGTCCCTCCTTGAATTTGCGCCGTGCGATAAAAGCCGTGACCAAAGTTGCCGCGAATCCTGCCCATGGCATCCAGTCCCACGTTTTCAGGGAATTCGGAGTGTAATACCATTGGTTGAATATGTATTCAAAGGGAGAGCCGTGGCAAATACGTACAATGTAGTATAGAGGACAGTCACAAGCCGGTGGGGCGTGATATTTGCATCCTGATCTTTGTGACGAGTCTCGAGCCCTTTTATACACTTTTCTTAGCCAGTGCTGAAAAAGTACAAGATCGATATTATAATGCCGATGCCACAGTATGTACCGCAGAAAACCTTCAGAGATGAGAAGACGTCATGGATTGGGATGGCTGCAACCTCGCGGGATCTTCCGATGGGCGAGACAGTATCGCTTGTCCAACAACTATATCTGGCTTCCGGGCAATATTTCAAGATGGACTGATAGTCATAGTGTGTGATGTTCTTCAGCTCACTAACGACTACTTGACAGGCAGGTCGCTTAGCATACAAATCGTCCCGAGAAATGACGTCGCCGAGAGACCCATTCGTAAATACACTTCTGGTCGTTGCAATCAAGCTGGCGAAACTTGAAATCCGACAAAAGCCCGTCAGGACAATCACGAGCCGCTGGTGATACGGCGTGAACCGGAGGACATAGAAGAAGGCCCAGGTGTTGTGGAATGGGACAACAAGGATGTCAGACTCGATGGCGAGGGATTACTGTTGTGGGTGGTGTATGTGCCTCCGTATGATGGACCTGTGAGTGTCAAGGCTTGGGTTTTTTTTTTGCTGCTAGATACCAGATACCAGCTGTTTATGACTGCCATGGAATAATATCTATATTGTTCAGTTAGAAAAGGAAATATGAAGGGAAATTGCTTGTGTTTCTTACAAGATTACTACCATGGCAGCGAAATATCCAAGATAGTATACTTTCATATGCCAGATAGAAGTCATGCTGACGACCACATAGGTGAAAGAACATCCTCGAGAGTATCCCATATTAACTATTAAGCGTATAAATACAGAGAATGTAGTCTCCGGACTGAAAACAGTTGTCACTCATGTTTGTGTTGAAGACGAAGATGTTCTCGAGATACTAAAGTCCGACAATCGAAGCCTACGATCTTCATATACGGCAGACAACATTATGAGAATGTTATCCAGTCATCGATAACATCATGTTGTCCAAGCTCGTGATCTATGCTACTGCAAATCAAGCACTGCTTTCATCTATGTGCATACGACTGACGTCCTGGTTGAGTGAAAGAGTATCCTGCTCAGTCTTGGCTGGAATCCTGTACAACATTAAATGGGTGCAAGCAAAAATCAAAATGGAGGCCAAAAATGAAATGTCATTTTTGCAGCCTTGACAATAGCCCTGAAAATAAAGCCAATCCAAGGATTTACAAGCTGTGTTAATGGAAAATCACGATTTGACAACATCACGGCGCAATAAAACAGGATCAAAATAACACTAATAGCAACTGGTATTGTAAATTATGCAAGATACCAACGGTAGATTTATACATCTGAGAAACATGCTGAGCCTGAATAAACATAAGAAAAACCGGAACGCCGTACACCAATGCTGATGGATATCGTCCAGACACCACCTAATCTTTATTTACTTGCTTCCACATTACTATACAAACACCGAAACGCAAAACTTTACCTCCGCTGGAACCCAGGGGGCGGATGATGAGGGAAACCCTGAGGAGGCGCCGCAAATCCTGGCGGAGGCGCAAATCCAGGGGGTGGGGCGAACCCAGGCGGAGGAGCAGCGCCCGGAGGGGGAGCCCCAGCAGCGCCTGGCGCCCCTCTGAACCCAGGGTGATAGACTGCAGGATTGTTGAAGCCAGGTTGGCCTGTGGGTGGTCGCGCAGGGAGACCCGATGGGGCAGGAGGCAGGGCGCCCGGCATGCCCAAGCCTTGCGGAGGGGGAGCAAGGCGGGGAGCATAGCCATTGGTACGGCTGGTGACAGGGGGGGCTCCGTAGCCGGGCGCTCCCATTGGGGCGTCCATGGAAAGAGGCGGAGGAACGCCCATGTCGTAGCTGGTGGGCACGCCTATTGGGATTTGAGACACAGTTCGGGGAGTGGCAGATGTGGGGGTGGCGTTGGCGCCAGTGAGAGGGGCACCACCCTGGAGGATAGCGGGAAGTTGGGACTCGGGAACGATGTTGTGCTTCTTGGCCTGTGCGGCGAGAGCACGCTCGGCTTCGTCACCATGGCGCTCGTTCTTGCCGTCTTTCTTGAAGGCATACTGGACCACCACTTGCTTGCTGAGAATATATTGGCCATTCATGGTTTCCATCGCAGCATCCGACGACTCGAAATCACCATATGAAACAAAACCATAGCCCTTCGAGTTTCCGTTCTCATCACGAGCAACCTTTGGCAAATTGATCAAAGGACCAAAGCGAGAGAATGTATCGTACAATAGCTTCTCATCCACCATGACGTCGAGGTTACCAATGTATAGTTCAGCACCAACTTCGGCAGTCCGAGACTTGTCAGCCGATGCTTTGTTGACACGAATGGATTTCCCATATAGCTTGATCCCGTTCATAACGTTGGCGGCATAGTCAGCGTCAGCGGGGGTTCGGAACTCAACGAAGCCAAATCCTTGGTGGTTCTGAGTAACGCGGTCGCGGGGCATGTGAAGATTGTGGATCGGACCCATTTGCAGCATGATCTCATACACCATTGCGGGAGTGACACGCTCATCAATGTTGCCTACATATACCGTAGCATCTTTATCTTGTTCCCTGTTAGAAGCTATAAGTTAATCTATTGTCACATTTGAAGTATCGCGAGGTTATGCGTTCCAGATCTAATTTCTGAAAAAGTTAACATACCAATGTCTATTTTGAGACATATTGATTGTGACAGAAGAGTATAATAGTGTTGGAGAAAAGCTTTTATGGTCTTACTGGTAGATGACTTAACTATTTCAGCCACTATAAGCTCAAAGTCTTTGCTGTCAGTGTCGCGAACGCACCGATTTGGAAATTTTGGTGATGTTTACGCAAGGCTGAGCGCTATGGACAAGGATTAATGACACGTGCCCAAATAAAATCACAAACCCTATTAAAGTGATACAACCCTAAAATGAACTTGACCATTTACCTTTACAATAGTCCACACATAAATAAATCTAATCATCTACTTTCCAAAATCTTAGACCCAGTATCTGGAAGCTTACCTTCCTGAACACCGCCATATAAAGTATGTTTTTTTGTTACCGCCATCATTCTCGCATTCTAAGCCATACTGCGGTGACTATTTTACGGAGTAATAGCATAATTGACCACAAATACGAACAGGGCAACAGTAACTTGAACCAAGTTCATCCTGTAACTTAACGATAGAGTTTTCTATCAAGATCAGAAGTCAACATGGCTTCTCAGGTCTCCATAAAGGTGGAGTTAGCGTAAGTATTAGAACTGGAAGCTCAGACGTCGTAGTTAGATTCTTCATCTGGCAAGTGCCTCATAAGATAATCTACGGTAATGCTCTTAAAACCATCACCGCTGGTGCTGCCGAGTAAATGTCACTTTTTATAAGCTACTGAGTCTCGTGATACCGTTAGACCATTTGCCAAGTGTCTGTATATTTCGTCATGATTAGGTCCTGAGGGCAAATGAGGAACTCTGCCTGCAGACCTACTGAAACTCGTACTGCATTGGAATAACCGAGACACCTGGTTGTACGGGCATGCCAGTTAGTGAATGATGACTATCTACTGAAGCGAAGCCAAATCACTGTATGTCGACGCGAAGCTGACTTGCCTATAGAGGCGGTCTGGATCTGCTATTCAAGAACCAACCGAAACTGTCAGTAGAATTGCCGGCTACTAGCTCGGTAGGTGGCAAGCCGAGTGTCACAGTGGGCGAGCTCATCACACATCTTAGCGAGGTTGTTATGAAAGATTCACGGAAGGAACTCTTTGTGATTGATGGACATATGTAAGTAGTATCTCCGGATCTCCGAGATATACACGTTTACGCGCGTTGTATTGACCCGGAATCTTCCCCGTGTTGCCATTACGCAACCAAATATCTCCTTTACGGTCCCTGAATATGTCGGTGTGAACAGCAGTTGATCGGGTCGGGTTGACAACGTTTTGATGGTTGTGCAGTGCGACCCACTCCTACACATGCACTTGGCACAGGAGCTTGGTGTGTTGTCACTTCAGATGATGTCTCCTTGCTCTTCCAATATCTACTATTCGATCAAGTTACCAACTACTAACTCTGGTATTTATAGCCGACCAGGCATCATGGTGTTGGTAAACGAGGCAGACTGGGAGTTAGAAGGCGAAGAAGACTGTCAGATTGTCAGTGGAGATGAAGTTCTCTTCGTGTCTACGCTGCATGGAGGGTAATATCCAGAGTATAAGGTGAGATACAGAATGGCTCACATGAAGACTTTTGGGTAAATCAAATCACATGGTTACATATATGCTGTGCAGTTCCAGAAAACTATGGGCTTTCATCCAATAAAACGTAAATGTAAGTTTACGCCCACAGGGCGGGAACCCCACTCACCCCGATATTCAGTCCATATGAAGAGTGTAATAAAACACCATTACAGACAAAGAATTGGTCCACATCTCAGGCACCAATACCCAAAGAATACCCGCGTGACTTCCGTTAAGACAGCCAATCATGGCCTAATGTTGCGATTTCATGCACACAGTCACTTCCATTGACTGCTGAAAGTGACGCTTTCTAGCGAAGTAGTATTCAATGCAGTCAATGCATCAAGTTCCAATATCACAATATGTGACGACAAAATTCCAATCTTGCAGTTATGTACCATAAAATTGTTCTAAATGCCTCATGATAGACGGAAAGGTAATTGTACATCAACTAACTATAGGGCAGTGTGCATACAGTATAGCCACCTCAGAGGTGGATATCTTCGGGCTGAGCAACTCCTTGCATACCGGCATCATTCTATACAGCACCTGGGACAGAGTCAATGAAGTTGTTGTATTGCATCTCAGAAGACGTCAGCTGCTGGATATTACAAGGTTTCCATGATGCTGGTCACTGTCATATTCACCGATACCCCTCTTTTGCATGTCAATTATTCTCTAGCTCCGTCTTTATTGAAGCCATATAAACCGTAGTGAGATGAGTTATGATGTCATAAGGGAATGCTTAATCATGCATGGTTCTAATTTTCTGCTTCGAGGGCGTCACTAATTCTTTTCTTTATGAGTTGGTGGCACCAAAGCAGGTGAAATAACTGAAATATACAAACTGATAGTAAAACTACGTCGGAAGATGCATGTGGAACAATAAGACGTTATATTTCATCCATCCAAAATCTCAAGCCACACGAAGTTGGAATTGAGATTCCCCCCGCTGCCTGTCATAGCTACTGTTAACCTGCACTGCACGGACACCCGCAGTTTTTCAGAGGTGTAAGTTCTTAGATGGCCCATCTTTGGGGGCCCAGACCTGACGCGAGCATATGCTAGGCGAAGGTGAAGAGACGATATGATGCAGGCGATGACAGCATTTGAGCTGATAGATCATAACTTCTGATTTAAGCAATTTTTTCTAGGCTTTCAAAAAGTAATTTTAGGAATGGAAAAACCAATTATCCGTGACCTTTCTAGACACATCACAATCCCTACATATAGGGTTATTCCCATAGACTTAAGGCCTCGATATTAATTGAATAACAAACTCAACTCTGATGGCTGGAAGAAATGAAAAGTAAACTGGTCCGCTTGCTGTCGTTTGATGCTGGTATTATAGAAATACTTTGGCAAAAAAGCAACAAGGTGCTCACATATATACTTCCCATGAACTACTGAATTTTCATGGAATCTGATTTGCCTCATACATACGAGCTGTTTGTGGATTTGTTCTAGCCTGCATTTATATGCAATCTTGGTCAGCCATGTAAGGTTGATAGGCATACTAAGCCTTTGGTGTGTACATGTGTGTCTACTTTGCAGACCAAAGATAACACTGCCCGACGATATGTGTAGTTGACAACCAAAGAAAATATACATATATACTGTAGATAAGAACATTTGTACTTGAAGTGGTATACAGACTTTGATTACTGGATTTGGTGTTACTTGTTTAGGAATGCCGCTTAATATTTACCCGAACAGGCCATTATGTCAATTGGGCCCTCGTGAGTGAACAAATTTTGCTAGTGTTGTATATATGATGCAGATTATCAATAGCATGAATGTATATGCTTCCGATCCTGATTGCCTACATCTGCTGGATCAATATTGTTGGATGCAGATGCATAGTAGCTATGCAGTTCCACATGCACCCAGAGTCGAACACAGGCCGTTTTAGGTAGTCTTTACACAGATGTCTGACCAGATGCAAGATGCAGTATGGCTTGAGCTGCATGGTTCCAAAATATAAGGTACTGCCGACTCAAAACGCTACGTTTGGCGGGATTCTAAAAAGGTCAAATGAGACTGCCCACCGAGATTCCCTTTACTTGCCGGAGTCGCTTTCCAGAGACCGAAATCACCGAACCTGTAGTCACCGGGTTGCATCCATCCTTCCTTTATTGAGCACCTAACAGCAAGATGCTTCCGTGTCTTTAGCCCCTTCGACTTGCTTTGCATTCCTGACAAAATTTCATCCTTTCGGCCAATTGCCACGAGAATCATCTTGTTCCATGAGAATACGGGCATAGAATTAATCCGCATATGCGTACAGATTTTGTCACTAAAGTGGAACTGACTGACAACAAGATTTAGACCGAGGGTCTTGATTAATGATATATAGAACATCAGAAGTCATAGCCAGTTATAGAAGTTAAAGCTTCAGGATACCCGATTTCAATAATGAATAAAATGAGAATGAGACTTTTATTGTCAATATATCTTGTATTTGGCAGATCCTATTTGCTTATGTTCCAGTGCCTATGAAGAATCACATCTTGAACACCTGTCTAAAGATATAGGAAAGTTGTCTACTGCAGGAACATCTGAGTCTCAGGAGTGTTTGTTTATTGAATGTATGCCTTACAGGACCAATCCAAAAATAATATCACATGTCGATGTGTTTTTTATCTGGATAGAACCCTTTTTTGGATATTCAATGACAATTCCTGCACTTAAGCGGCCCCTGTCAGTAGTGTTAGACAAACGGTAGTGGTATTGACATGACTACCCGTTGATTAACCTTGGCCAACCGACAAACGTCAATTAAACGATCATAAAATTTAAACTCAGACAAAATATACAGAGGCCAGATGAGGTCATACGAAGACTATGGGATGTTCATGTCAATACTTGATATCTAGAACTCGACTCACTTCACCAAATAAGGTAATTAATTTTTTATGAGTAAGTCAACTTCAGCAAGTATGTGTATCCGAGCTTTAACATTCCGTATGGATTATCAACCTTGAAGAGATATCCGGAACACGGGCTTTTCTTTAACTAGCATGCCATTAACGATTAAGACAACGCTCAATGGTTCCATTCAGCTGCGATACTCTAGAGCATTTCTTCTCAAGAACATGCCAAATATGTCCTTAGATCAGATGTTGAAGATGCAGACTCCATATCTACTCACATATTTATATTGGAATAAGCTCCACTTTTCGAATGAACCCATTCCATTGTCAATACGAAGATGTTTCTTTTCCAGTTCAGGAAAGAATAAGTTGGGATCGGGTATTACCATCGCCACAATGCAAGTTTGAATTACAATATTCATGGATATATTCCTGAGCTCATCAACATGCAGATGTATGTCAAAGCCCAATGGTACATTAAAAATAAAGTGTAAGATAAGTGTGATTATGTGTACATATCGACGTGTTGTTGGAAATTTTGGGCTTTACTTGATAAATATTGAATGCGTGTAGTCTAGAATGCGTGAAAGGCACAGATGCGAATGATTTTGGTTATGGACCTCAAAATTATATTTTGTATACATACACACATGTCTGGTGGGGACTGATGTTTGCATAGATTTGTAATGGGAAGTCACATGCGGGAAAATATCTGTGCTCAAGTACGTAGCATTCAATTATGAATTCAAGCATGGAACTTCTCAATTTGGATCAAATAAGCGGCATTGAGCGATAGCCTGATGAAGCTATATCGATATAAGATGTCAAACTCATAGTAACTCTCGATGAATCAAGGAAAGAGTTGAATCTCGGAAGTATGCATCAGTTTTACGATTTTTTTTTTGCTATAGTATCGCTCAGGTGACGTTGAAAGTACTTTCCTATTTCGATTACGCTAAAACTATTATAGAACCATTAGTCTCACAAGGAACAATGAACAATCAATCTAAAACTCAAGATCCATGACTCCTGCCATTTTAGACCAGTTCGGCAGTCGATAGGGATCTAGGGACTAGAATGACAGGTGTTACAAATTAAGTTACACACAGAAATAAAATTGCGCTAATATGTGCAGTTAATAGGCGGTCATGCAACAGGAAACAAGAGGTATAGTTCTTGCGTCAACGCCCTTCATACAAAGATCACGTTGAAGTCACGAAAAAAAAATTTGACCAGGGTTATTTGTAAAAATATTCATTCAATGTAAATTACCAAATAAAAGAAAATCATTAACTCCAAGTTGTCAAAACAAAGCCATCATCGATTTTTTTAAGCGAAAAAAGCACTTATTGAGCAGTACTGTATTCCTTACTCGAATCAGTATTCATCCGACACTTTACATTAAAATCATAGCACAATGAACTAGAAAAATCTAGTTACATAATCAACCAAGCCGCCTAATTCTAACAAGAATAGGCATTCGGCAGTGTTCATTTTTGTCATTTCTCCTTCGCCACATTATTCTCGCCACTTTCTTAGGCATCCTCAGGCCTTGGCATCTGCTCCATTCCACTCTGGCGCATTAGCGGCACCGAGCCATAAGACATAAGGGGCTGATGCAGGTTCTGCATATGGTGCATCATGTGGGTAGGATGAGGTGGGGGGAGCAAGTAAGGAATAGCGTGCATAGGCTGCGGTGCCAGACGACTCTCATCCGGCCACCGCGAAGAAATTTGTGAGGAAGACGTAGTAGATCTGACAGGCTCGGGGGAACGAACAATTATAACCTTGCGTCCCTTCCCGCGACCTTTGATACCCTTGTTTGAGTTCTTATACAGTATAGAAAAGTACTGGAGCATTTGGCGGTCTTCTTCGGACAGAGTCTTGAAGTCTTCGGGGGTCATGCTGGCGAAACGCTGCGTAAGAGACTGGATAGTGGCCTCGTGAAACTTGTTCTGGTGCGCTTTCAGGTTGCCAAGCTGGGTAAAGTTCTTGTTGCAGCGGTCAATCTTGCAGACGAAGGACCGGTTGCCACTGTGTGCCTTGATGTGGCTCTTGAGTTTGCCACAAGCTGCAAAGCTCTTCCCGCATTGGATGCAGGCGTAAGGTCTCTTGCCGGTGTGAAGACGTTCGTGAGTCTGGTGATAGTTAGTTTTGCAGTCATTATTTGTTGGCTGATTGCAGAGTAACTTACACGGAGATTCCCGAGCTGAGAGAACTTCTGGCCGCATTCATCAATGGAGCATGTCTGCAACTGTTTTAGATTATGACCCAGAGATTTATTTGAGATGTCTGTAACTTACGTATGGTTTCTCACCAGTGTGAGCACGGAGATGGATCTCAAGATGAGATTTTTGACCAAAAGAACGGTTGCAGCCTTCAACTTGGCAGTAATGCATAGTGCGAGACCTTGACCTTCTAGAAGGTCTAGCAGTAGACTTGTGAAGTTGTGCAGAGGCCTGAATACCGATATTGGGAACCAGTGAAACTTCGCTGGCAGGCTGCGAACTTTCTGAGATCTTGATCGAAAGACCGGCAGTCTCTTCTTGAATAGTCTTCATCAAGCCATCAACGACAGTGTTGAACTCCACAGTGCTGTTCCCATTGAGAGGCTTGTTAGCCTGAACGGTCCGGGAGTGGGCATTCGGGGCAAGAAGGGCTGCCTGTACGGGAGTAGCAGTCGCCAGAGTGGCCATGTTCATACCACTTTCTACTGAACTTCGTCTCGATTCAGAGCTGATGGTTGATATGGGAGAAGCCACGGAGTAAGCTCCGGGGGTTCGGTAGTCGAAGGGAACCGAGGAATACGGCATGGTGACTGACATTGGGGACATGTTGACGGGAGAGTGAATGGATGGAGATGGGCTTCCCACTGACCGGGGCTCAACAACTCTGAGCTGAGCGTATTGAGTTGGTCCGGTCTTGTAGTCTTCATGATGCTTTGGCAACGCGTATGGCGCATATACATGTGAATGGGCGGGACGGCCAGTCGACGAAGAGTGATGGGACTCAGGGAGTGGACTCGAGTAAGGAGAATTGTAAGGCTGTTGGTTGTAGGCCGGGGCCGAGGCGTATTGTGAAGAATACCCGTTCTGAGCAGGATATCCAGAGTACTGATACGCAGAGTTTTGAGAATAGACTGAACGGCCACCGGAATTCATGGGATACTCGGCATGTTGTTCAGAGGGGTGAGCTGCCGCGGGTAGATAGTTACTCTGGTGGCCAGGCCAGCGGCCAGCGTATGAGCTGGCCTGATGTCCTTCACTAGTAGTAGATGACATCTTGATGGATTGTGTAGTTGAAGTCAAGAAAAAAAATGTGGTGAGAAAGAAAGAATGTATCCACTGATGGTGATGATGTAAGTTCTTGTATGAAAAGATGACTACTGTGTGATGTTGAGGAACTTCTCTGTAGATTAAGAGACAGGAATCTTAGGAGCTATATATTCAAGACTATGATGAAAACTTGTTGAAGCTTGACATCTATTTGCAGATATTGTCACCGTTAACACACCACTGTGAGGTGTGAACGATCTATGGCCCGGGGTGCAGTTAGAGTTGACCCAATATGAACCCTGTAAGTAGTAAGTTGGTAAATTTTGACACATATAAATTCAACCTATTTATTGATATAAATAAACATGACAATAAATTAACAAGTTATTTTATTTCAACAAAGTCAAAATTGTAAATATGTGAATATATGTATGTATAGCTTACTCACATCAATTAAGTCCTATTTTTCATCTTATTTATTGTCTTGACTGACTGACTAACTGGAACAGCAGGGCATGCTCTAACATTGTTTATTCTGTAGTTTGGATATCACCCAAATCGTTGGTTTCTTTTTCTTTTGATACATGTAGATGTAGATTATCCAAAAACTGTAACTATTTACCAAATAATCGCCAGTACATGTACCACATCAACTCTGACGTAGACAAATTCCGCTTCTCCAGCTCCAGTAAGATAGATAGGATAACAAAAATTATCGTGGCTGATGCCTCATTTTTTTTTTCTCATATGAAGATTTTGAATGAGTTTAGCAAGCTCACAACAACATAGCCATTTCAGTATCTTTATGACTACTATTCAGCGCATTTTTTTTCCTGATGCACACCATTTACCTTTCACGTATTGTTAGCTACGGGTAGATTAACTGTTAAACAAATGAACAACAACAGAAGGGACTACCAATAAATTTAAAGATAACATTTACAAATCTAGAGCAATATTTTGGCAGAAAATAGGATACGATGAAGCACTGATCTCTAACACCTCTATTAATTCTTATATTTAGATAGAATCAAGCCTGGAAGTTTCTGAGTTTTTACCCAACTATTTGAAAGACTTACACCAAATCTTCTGGTACAAGCATGCTTAAATCTAGACCAGATGCAATCAAAGATATAATTTATAACTCAAAGTTTTAAGCGCCAGAGATCCAGTGTCTGAAATTAGCGTAGTATTGTCGTTGACCCTTATGCAATACAAAATTTACAATGCATGGCGCTGTTGTAGACGAGCCGTGTCTATCCCTCCGGGCTCTCCCTTGGGTTCTACCGTTCGTTCCCTAACCTCTAGCGGAGACCCTCCAATGTTCCCCGTGCCGCCCCTAGCCCTCAGTCGGTATCTTGAGTATTTATATCACTCTCTCAAAGACGTCCAAACAAGAAGGGGGGGAAGCGGAGGCTGTCTCTCGTCTGAGTCAGAACGGGAGCCGACATGATACAGGGACATTGATACTGGGGATTCGGAAGGTTCACAGAACCCGCAATTGTAAATCTCTCACTCAGGGGAGTTCTGAGATATATACATACATGGAATATGGAGATTTCCTTTGCTTGACGCTCGATCCCAGGACAGGATCAAGTCGCCTTCTTTTTTTGAGGGGGTTTTTTTTTCTTCTTTTCCCTGCGTTGTTCTTGAATGTCACGCCTGTGCTTAACGTTGGTGCGTTCAAAAGAGTTTTCTTGCTCTATCCAGGATACCATAGGCTGACGCCTCGTTTACTTGGTTGGGAGTCTAACCATATTTATGATGACCCCCGTGGGAAATACCCGAAAAATTTTAACAGCAACCGCTCTGTAGACAAATTAATCCCGTTCATAAAGTCTATTGTTACTTTTTTTTTTGATACGGGAGGTGTTATTGGCCTGACCTAGTCACTGGTTACCAACCGGGTTCCCAGACGGAACATACCGATACTTTGTCTGTACCCAAGATTTCCAACCAAGTGATCGTCGATGATATAGGAATGTGGTCTTGAATACTTGTATGTGGAAAAAAGAAATGACTCTATTTCTTTTTTTTAAAAAAAAATTAATTACTATTTATTAGGACATGTGTAATTAATTCTATTCCAGTGTGCTTCAATACGCTTATTTTAACAGATCTACTTGTCATACGAATATCTGATAGGGTTAGTAGACCCAGACCATATTACTATCCGGAACAGATAATTAAGATGATCGGATCCAAGTCCCGGCGAACCTCGGCAATGTCCCGTCTTTTCATCTGTTTTTAACAACCCTTTGCCGTCTCTCAATGGTCCGTTCACGCCAATATCTTCTCATGGATCTGTTTCCAAAAAGTCAAGTTCCGCCACAAAGTTACGGTTAAGGCTACGTTGAAGGGAAGGGGATGCTTGGATCGGGATCAAGACATCCCAGACTCAAAGTCTCTGAGCTAAACTAAAGGTAAAAAAATCTTCAGAAGACCCAGGCTATATAGCAGTGTATTTATGTAAGTAAATATTTTTGTTTGTTACAATTTACACAAAACATTATATCTGAGACATGTGCACAGAACATATTGCGGACTAGACAGCCGATGCGAGGCCTTTCGTTTGCCTGTTTGGTCATTCTGACCGTGTAATTGGGCCCACAAGGGGACGAATGAGGTCCGAGCAGCTCCGATCTTTTCTCAACTGTCCGTGGTTCTGGCACTCATATGGATCCTTTGGTGATCTTGGATCCGGGCCGGCTCGCGATTGCCCAATCGCGGAATAAATCACCAAGAACTTGTCAACCCGTCATGATCTATTTGTTGCTGACATGTCATATTTAGTAACATGGCAATGGTGTAGAGATCATAGCTTCTATGAAGAGCAGCGTTTGTCTATAGTTAGTTGGTCAAACAGATAATAACAAATTATCTGTAGAAGAGAATTTCTTTTCTTTTTTTATCGCCATCTGATACGAACGACCACTTTCGCTTCTGCGGGACCACTTCTCCGGCTTTCCTAGCATCCATACTAACTTGAATGCCACCATCAACCATAACCCTTGCCCCATGATAAATCGTCATTGCAATACGACGTCGAACTCGAGGCTCCTCTTGCAACATAGGTAACATGAACAGGGTACTTCCAAATCTTTTGCTATCTCCAGAAATATATGATCTTCCCAATATCGTCATTCGTGTCTGGGTTCCAATGCTTCAGGGCCTTGTTGATTGTGAGACGATAGCAGAAACCTATGATACCCCTCTCATTAGAGAAAGGTGTTAATTTTCAACTGAATAGTTGTAGTAACGCTTGTTATCTGGCAGCTTGTATAACTGGTATGCTACATATAACTTGAATTTTTGGGTATGATTGTAGACACTAATGGTGGAATCGCCTGAATTTTGAGGACTTGAGTTTGCATCTTGACTATTTTTCTCTATTTGTTGTAAGGGTGTGAATCATGTGAGCTATTTCTCATGCAGTAATCTCGAAGAGTCTTGTATTGAAGGCGTAGAAGTCTTACATGGGACCTGTATTGCAGTATTTGACAGTGCCCTACTACATAATTAAAAGTGTAGATAGAATAGGTAAGATTTCTTGAGTGAGACAATGCCCGTTCCACAAAATTAACTGACAGCCGGCTGGTAGCCATGTTTCATTGCCACTACCGAAGTTCCGACTACCGGAACTGGCTCGATGCCTCTTTGTTTAGACTCAGTAAATAATCGACAGCAGACTGAAAGTCTGTTCCCTTGAAATCTTTCGCAGTGGCATATACTCCTTACCGAGTCAAGATTCTGTGTATCGACTAGTCACCTTACGATGGTGACAAAGTTATCTATCACCTTTCTAGTGTCACCAGACCCAGATGGTCGGTATATCGGCATGATCTACCCCTTATTTCCCATCTGTCAAACATCATTTGTCCATTGGCGACCTGTAGACTCGATTCGCCACAGATTGTCTCCCTTTCTTTCCTCTTGATGATACTGTTGCCATGAAGGAAGTGGTAGAGCTACATTCCGGAGCTTCCTTGATCCTGGTAGTTTGAATATATCATCTCTAACTGGGCTATTGTTTTACTTTTTTAACAATTGCTCAGATAGGAAAAAAAAAAAAGAACCAAAAATGCCAGAGAGTTACATGCAGCTGCTATTTACGACCTAAATACCAAGGGCGATGACCGTTCCGAGGATTTTATGGTACAGAGTACGCTTTGATTTGATGGACAGGTAGCTCATGTATCTTCCATCTACTAGGCATGGGCTATATGCCCCCCCCCTCTACCCAAAAAAAGCTTACCCTCTTTGCCTTGGGCCCATGACCATGGAAGCATTCATCTCTAAAAGCTAGAAAAGCATCACCCGGGGGAGTGTTAGAATGGTATGGTAAAAGATGGCTGGGACTATTATACGTTGCATTCAACATTACTCCAGGTAGCTTTTTCTTGCAGTGGGGCAATCTCTGCATCCAGCAACACGGGATATTTAGTTCTGAAGGGCCAGACCTTTATTATTTACAATCATGGTAAACATTCGCAAGAAAAAAACGTCGTACTTTTTTTCCCAAATTAGAGTATATACGCGAATATAATTGTGATGTGTTACAAACTATCGATTCCTCGCTTTATTGCCCAGTTAGCGTAGCTTCCTGTAGTCCAGGCCTGTTTTGGGGCAGAATATGATTTGGTAGAGTAAGATGTTAGTTTGGAGGAATTTCTAGTTGTAGATGTATATCATGGCATCACCATACAAATACAACAAAATATCAACAAGTTGACAGGTATATATACCACAGACCTGGTAAACAACTACTTGAATTCTAGATATTTGTAAATATAACCTGGATTCCCACACTGTCATGGGACTATTTCTGGCAAAGCACAACCATGTTCACACTGAGAAGCTGAAAATTGATGGGTTGTGATTGCCGATCTCCTTACCAAGGTTAAATTTTCTGTCAAAGGTGACCTCCTCAGGATCAGTTGTGAGCGCGGATACCAACCCAAAGGGTTGACGGGACAAGGAACAGTCTTCCCGGTTTCATGTTCTAAGCCGAAGGATTCTATACCCACAACACAGATACAAAATCCATTACAATGATGTCGTGATTTAAAAACAAATTAAATAAATAAATACCACTGAATCATAGCCCCCTCTGTCGCTTGGACCAACTCCAACCAACAGCCGAAAGTTCCCAGTCTAATGTTGAGCTTTGGCACGCAGATTAACTTGGAAAAAAAAACCTGTTTGCTCGACAACTAGAGCACAGATGTCCGTACGTACCCAAGCCGCACCTCTCAGGAAGTAACCCATGGATCAATTGAACGTCAAGCTCTCAAGACAAATACTGGCTCATGCGTAGGGTTTTCCCGACCTGACCCCCCCCCCCCCCATTCTTGTCAATGTTACCGATTACGGGCTGGTCTAGTCTGGTCTGGTCGCCAGGTCTGTGTGTTCCTGAAGGTTATAAAAAAGGTGATTTTCCGGGCTGAGATAGCTATGTTATTTAATAGGGGAAGCCCTTAGCCAGCAGGACAGTATTCGGCGATTATAAAAAAGTTATACTCAGTAGACTTTTTGATAAATAAAAGAAGAGGTCGTTGTTACCTTGTCGGCAGGCCAGACTGGGGCCGTTCAGTGCAGTTTAGTCGGGTCCGTTAGGCCTGCATCAGAGAGAAGGGATCGAAAAGTATAAAGACAGAATAGGAATAATATAGAGAACTATTAGTAATCACGGAGATATCTTTGATGCAATGATCTGCTCCAATATTCCGTCTATTGTTGATAGAGATTTTCAAGTAGAAGGTCAATATTTGGCGCCAGTTTGAAGATTTTTGGATTCCAGTTTTATTTATATACCATCACTTATCTTCGGAACAGGTTTCAAACATAGGGATGAAAATGCAATTTCATTTCTCTGCAATCTGGCTTGATATACCACAAAGTTTCAAGTCAGTGAATTTTCTATTGTGTAATCTCTGTCTCTTGCGTGAACTTGTCTTGGTCACCATATTCGTCATGCCATGCCTTGCCCAAATACGAACCTAATTTCCAATCAACATTACGTTGTCATTAGTCCAGGGCCTCAGTCTGATGGGCTGTCAATACGTGCCACTAGATTTTCAATATAACAGCACTCATACAAGCGTCTATTCCAAAAACCTGGATTCCTGTCAATAATAATTGACAAGAGAGCTGGTTGGTGGATTTAGGCTGTCGTGGGCTCATGTAGGAGTAACGCATTGAGATCTGGAATGACTATATGGATGCCCTGGGAGTCATGTATTGTTTGGAGTGTATCTACTTTTGTTCTCGTTTCTCACAATCTATTCTTCGGTAACCTAACTCATATCTAATTATCCAACAGCAGCAGGTTCATATTTAATCACACGCACCATAGATCTACATGTTCCATTTAGCTCTATTTTCTGCAAAACACATTACTTTTGTGCTGTATGCAGATAGCATTAGCCATTTCAGAAAATAAGGAACTGGTTATTTGTCTCAGGTAGATATATGCCGGAGGTCAACCTATCAACTGCTAGAACCAGACACAATATTAGAAATATGGAGTTTAAATAGTCCCCGTTAGAAGGCAAGAAGGCAAATTTCAATTTGCTTTGGCCCACATTTACGTCCTCTAATATCAGAAGTTATTATATTCGATCTTGAAGTCTCTTTTGTTGCCAACTGTCCACACAATCTCCAATGCTTTTGCCTTCATGATTAAAATCCAATATTTGGTCTTGCTGGACTTTGTAGACATGGAGTCCCTGTCCAGAAATTTCATCTCAATTGACTTCAATCTTCAACACATAGCCAAGGATAAAGTCCTTCGAACCCAACTCTCGCTTGTCTGTACCTTGTAACCTTCAGCTTCATGGTTCTGAGTTCCCTCTGTCATATTTTCAGTAGACTTGTACTGCAGTGAGGTAAATAATCTCTTTACGGTGTCTGAAATTCTGCGGGTACAAATTAGTATCAATCGAGGCTCTTCAATACCATGTCTAAGCCCAATATTCGTAAAGGAAGATACAGAGTGCATTCATATTAAGAAATTCTGAACATCACAACGACATGAAGTCCAGATCCACCATCACATGTGATATATTTATTCCAAATCAGTTCAGAAACTCAAAATCTATCTACATACTTTTATCCCCCATCACTTTTGACCAAGACCCATGAACTGAATCCTCAGATATTCCCAACTAGACTAGATAGTCCAATAGTCTAGTCGCCGACCTCAAATTCTCCGATCCAACTAGTGTCAAAATGTGCAAAAAGGGTAAGATTATACAACACTAACTCCATCTGTCAAAACGACATATCCTAAACTGGGAAATATCTCTATGTTCAAGGATGTGCAACCTACTTAATGCAAGATGCAGCAAAGCTGAGATGCTATCTCGGAATTCACAGAAGGAGTTGAGTAAAGAGGGATTATATTGCGCATAACTCGGTTGAATTACGACCACACTGCTTTGTCGGTTGTTGATCGGATACATCTGCGCATCTCATATTGTTCTGCAGTGTCTCGAAACCAATTGTCCTGGCTCGGCTGTGTATGAAATACAGCTGTGAAGGCAAATGAGATTTGTCCCTCAAACCCCATGACGTCTAAGAAATGACAATTCCATCAAAATCACAACAAATTCATATCTAGACAACAATCACAACATGCCTAAGCTATATAGTCTATATGTGAGACTGTATATCAGCGATATTACATGATCCTGTAGTCCAGGATCCTCAATGTATACTTCACCTGGCAGACCTACCAAAACCATCCCGTTATATAATTTCAGTTTCGAAAGAATATCCTCTTTCAGGTTCCATGTTTGATCCATCTCACCATGAGCTGATAGGAAGTGGGGGAATTTATCAAGCTGTTATGCCATGTACTAAAGACTTATCCACCCCCCGTTTATCTTACATTGACTTCCTTAGCTTTGTGGCGATTTAATTTCCCAGTTTGATCATAACTGCTCTTCGTCAGACAATCTACGGACCCCTCCAGTCAGCCATTATGAACATTTAAGGTCAACAATCAAGGGCATGACAACTAGTCTCAGTCTCCCTTTCGTGGGATGCAGAACAATTACGAACTTCAAACCCAATAGTTATTCCGTCACAAACTGAAAGACGACATCCCATCTCATTAGTCAAGCCCATTCCCCAAAGCAGGGGTTTAACTGTTCGGGATATGTGAGATCGGAATGTAGGAATCATGAGTTCATACGCTTATCGGAGCATCGCTTACTTACATCGGGATTTTCTGTCTACCGTCAAATCAGGCAACTATTCTTCAACCGGAAAGTTTCGCCATTCAATCTCAGTGAAGGAGGATGCCACCGATTGTCGTTCCAAGGACTCTGTCCACTCAACTTTCTCAGGACTTGCAAGTGAACGATGACTAGCAGACGTGATATCTCTCCAGCTTAACTTGGACAATTACGCAAGTGACATCCAGAAGCAATATGTGCCGACTACTCAATCTGGTCAAAGGATGAAAGTATGCATTAGAAGTTGTTTAGAACCTAAATTGGTTCTAGCGGCAGCTAATTTCATCTTGTCATGAGTTATTATATTCCATTTTGTGAATTGAGATATTGGGATCTAGGTTAATGTGAGTGGCCAACAACAGGGTTAGGGTCAGTAAGCTCGAGAGGAATAGGGTGTGTATATAAAAAAGTTTCTAGGATTTGCTCAACAATCACTTCTTTCTAATCGAGCGGAACATGTTGCCTAAAGAAGCTGGATTTACAACCTGGTTGTTCATAAGCTTAGGTCCATTCAGCTCTCCATCAAACGTGCGTGCATAAATGTCAGGTTCATGGGAATCAAGCAGAGAAAAGAAGCAGACGGAACTTGACAGTAAGAAAAGCAAGGATGGCTTTTTGAAGGTGAATGAAGATGGATGTCTAGAACCGATCTAGAAGATGTTATATAGAGTAGTTTTGTGATATTGAAGTCAGTGTTGCACGGCCCGAGTCAGTCTATGGGTGAAATTGAGCAACCAGTGATGTCTAGTAAACAGTTATCTCTATACGAATGACTGCCCATGTGTATATACTTAACAGATATATCAACACTTGCACTCTGAATCTATGATATCAGTGTGGCTTTTTTTGTCCATGAATCTTCAGCAAAATTTCCTAGTCCTATACATCATGTCGCAACATTCAGCAGATTCGCCAAACTCAAATTGACTGAACTTTACAGGCCTTTGACATACACATATACATGTAACTCAGACAGGGCTCCCCGGAGTTTCGGCGATAAGGGTCGATAATGTTGGATTTTAACCTTGAACTATGTTTATGCAGGTGTATACAACTGCAAAGTTCAATGGAACAATCAAATGAGCCAAATTCGAGCAAAATATCACTAGACAGATCATGTTTGACCTCTTGGTTGACCATCCTGGTGGTTGGTTGGCCTCGGAAGCTTGGTCTGAATCCGGGAGTTTCTGACTCCTCGGGGGCTCCTGAATTTCTGAATCATAGCGGCCCACATGCTTAATGATTATCGTGGCGGCTCCCTTAAAAAGGATTCCAGGTCGACGGCCCGCGTCGCGGAACTTGTCCCGAGCTCATAGTGGCCCAGCTGCCGTTTTCTCGCGTAGCATGGGTGGGACACTATTTAGCATAGTTTGAGAACTCTCAAGAGTGATTGGCGGATTATCCGCGGTTCCAGAGGAGGGATAATCCTTCTAAATTATTCTTATTTTGCCCCTGCCCTGGATTATCAAGGACAAGTAGGCCAACTTGTTTTTCTTTTTTGGACGTCATGTATTTATTTTTCCATTAATATTTTGTGATCGCCGGCCGGGAAGCCTGATCTCATCAGTCAGGTACCTGGAACCTCAGACTGAAATATTTATAGTGAGATCTAAGATGTCAGGTACGACTAGAAAAAGTATACCCGTTATAGTAAATTTCATGAGGGCCCTGCTCCGGGGAAGTTCATCAATCCCCTGGGTTGCGCTTCTTGCAGAAGATTTATTAATCGTGGCCAAGCCCCTTGTTCTTATATGTCAGCGACAGAGTTTGACGGCACTAAATGGTCAACGTCCCATATATTCAATCTATATTGTGAATACCAATAAAATGATCACCTAAATCAAACAAAGGAAAACTGGGCACTGCGTTGTGACTCCAGCCCCAAAGATATATCATACATTTTATATGTTAGAAAAGAGAATGTGACTGTGATAGTACAAGGACCATGGTCGACGCAATGTTGTTGAAATAATCTGTTTGGAGCATGAAAACGCGGTTGCGATCAACATCTTCGTACACGAAACAACATATCTACGACATGTGCTAGAGAGAATTGTCATCAAATCCCTCCCTATCCCAGACATCTATATACACACTTCAGATTCGAATAACGCCTTCGACTGCAACAAAAGAACTGGAGAAACAAAAAAAACGGTGTTCCTGAAAGTGCTGATAGCTAGAACTTAGTGTTGAGCCCCAACCGGAGCTGGCGTTAGCATTAGGATGTGATTGTAAGAACGCACCATTTATGACCAAGATCTGGATTCAGCTCGACTATCTCTGCCTCACTGGCTGTTTTCCTGTTTCACCTAACATCCAGCCTCATAAAAATGACAGGAGAAGTCCGTGATCTATCGCTTTTTTTTTTCGCTCAAACTGTTGTGGCAACACCGAAATTTTGGTGATCAAAGCTTCATTATGCTGCCAATATGTATGTACATAGACATCTATCAAACCTGATGGAACTCCGAGTAAGACTTGGTCTAAAACAACTACTCAATCAACTTCCCCATGCCCCCCAGGCGCCTCGCAATCCTGTTTTCACCAAAGATCACGGGCTTATTTTCTGGGATACGTTGACAAGGTGCGGTTAGAAGAAGCTGAGATTGCAATCCCATAAGACTGGTATTTATATAAAAAAAAAAATCCAAACTTTTCAGAGTTCCCAAATAATCCTTAAAATTCAGGTTCGGCGATCAAAATCCTACTGGACAAGTGACTAGTGAGCCTCGAGAGTGACTTTTGTCATATTTTCTCATTATGAACACACAGCTAAGCCTAATACGGAATCTGATCAATCATTGTGCCCTGAACCACGTCTATTAAGAAGTTGCATTATCGTCGTGGGGAACCTAAGGTTGACAGCATAACCATCATGTTGGGAGACTCTAATAGTGGAAGCGCGAGCTCTGAGCTGGAGACTATGTAATGTCATCATGTGAACTCTAACATTCAAGTCTTACAATCTTGACCTGTATATGACTCGAATCTTCATTAGGTGGCCGGGTTTGTTAATCACAAAAACAATGTAAATAGGGTTAATTATTGTATAATGCGTGACTGCCATAGACACAAATTCAGCTCAGATGCGGTATGTACTTTCACACCAAGCTTTACAATATGAATTAAATCTTCAACTCGCAAACATGTCCAAATTTGCAAAATATCCCAAAAAGGCAATTTAGTGGCCACAACTTGATGGAATCAGACAGGCATCTGAGAATGCAGAAGAAGATTTGTCCGTATTAGGAAAATATCCATATACATAATACACAAACGGCCATGAAGCTAAAACTCACGTCCAGTGCCTGGGTGTGGCTAACTTTTCAGATCATCATCTTAAATAATACCCCTAGACGGACTCGGGTACAAAAGAAACATACCAGCGGACCAGAAAAGAACATACTTAGGTCATGGTAGTAATTAGATACATGTACTTACTTCATGTTGATGGTGTTTCTACGTATGCACCATTAAGCCGCCTTGTTTTAACCCCACCGCCCAACCTGTATCCTTCCACATTCTCATCACATCCTCGTGATTAGGCGGTGTGCTCATTCATAAAAGTCGGAATTTCTGTATATTGCCACTTGAAGCTATAAATCGTTCGGACCTGCAAGATTTCCTTCTTAGAGAACAAGCCCTTGCCAAATTTTTTTGCTTCTAACCCTTCACCTGCCACATGCATGGCAATGTCTCCGAAGTGCTCAACCTGGTGGAGACTCAAGCACGTAAATGGGTCCGAGAGATGCACCCAGGGTTTTGTCTTTTTTTTTTTGGCGATATCGATATCAATGGTAGCGAGTTGACTTGGGTTAAAATTATAGATGTCGGGGGTGTAATATTGGTTTAATCAAGAACATCAAATGTCAAGAAAAGAAAATACAGGCCGTGAAGACACGTCGTAGATGCATCTCCAACTCACTATATTATGAATTCTCAGATTTTGCTAGTCATATGGTGTACGTCATTGAGATGATTACTTTACATCCTTTTCAACGTGCTCCATATATAATATTAAGCTAATATGAATAGGTACTTTGAAACATTGAATCAGGGAGCATCGGGTGGTGTTATCTGACTCAGGTATTTACAAGAATGGGGTGTAACAACCAACTTCTACGTATCTGCTTCATAGTGGCATCTATATATGTCACATATTTATATATGGATATTAGGTAGTTACAGAAAGTTCAGTGTTACATCAACCGTAATACGTTGAATTTCTGAGTGAATTTAATGCCTATCAAGTTCTATATCTTAGGTTTAATGAGAGTTCACTGAGGTTAGAAGACACTGAAGCAATGATAAGAGTTTAGATCAGGCATGTGATGACTGAGAATCAAGTCAAGAATTTCTTTTTCATTCATTTGTTTCCTGCTAAGAACAAAAGGAAATAAGCCAAGATCTGGAATATATTACTGATGTATGAGGTTATATCTGTCTTCTGATCCCCAAGCTAGTCTCACCAGAAAAACAAATCACACATTACTACCTTGGAATCAAATGGATATGCAACAAAATCTCAAAATGAAGTTAAGCCAGGTTTTCAGCCATATAATTAAAAAAATTCGTCTGTTATCCTTTCCGATATATTCTTTATATCCGCCCTACACCGCCATCACATTCAGAATCTGCGAGTTCCAGCGCTCTGAATTCACACAAATGGCCCTTTTGATCTGGCCCACAGCCAACTGAACAAGACAGATTCATGATAAAAACCTTGACAGATTTTCGGCCGGGGACTCATTGATGGTATACAGTATCGACTAACGTAATCAGGTGGCCTGGGGTCGGCTTATATTGTCTGGGACCTCAGCTCGCTGGCTACTGCAACAAAGTCTGCCATACCAATACAGAAAAAAGGGTGGAGGCAACCTAGAATCTGTGTTCTAGAGGAAAATGAACCCTGATGAATCGAAAATCATATTAAGTGGCAAGTAATGACAGAGTGCCCTCACACACTCTACTTTCGGCATGGTCGTATCGTTGCCACTTTTGCCTTTCCTAATCTGTAATCATTTTCGTGAACCAGTACAAATCTTTAACTCTCCCCATCATGATCAGGGGACATAGAAAGCAAAGTGGGAATTGTTAGGGCGGCGTCTGACAAATCTGTGGCCACAGGTTGAGCTGCACCTAGAATCTCAGTCCTCTGAGATACATAGGGCAGCGACGGGGCATCCACGGGTGCATCAAAAGCTGCGAAGCAAGCCAATAGTTTCCATTGTCTGACTAGCGAGATGCTTACTGCATCGATACTGAGGCATAGTGGCAACAAATACGGTTCTATTGTCTCCTATCTAACACTCACTGGCGACATGTGTGTTCCAGCTGTTCAGTCGAGCCGTCCTTACAGTAGCGTTGCCGTGTTTAATTTTGCCACAATGATCTTGTATCAGTCTAGGGAGAGCAGTAAATTGATGGAAAATCATCCTTAGCGGTGGGCCGCCATGAGAGTGTGCTCAGTCTACCGGTTTGTTGGAGTTGGGCAGGCGCCATGGGGCCAAGTGAAATCTGATAATTTACATGCTTTTGGATTCCAGGATGAACTGAATTCATGGCTTGCCAAGTATCTTGAAGGGATGAAAGAAGAGGTGAACTTTTAGTCTCGGCGGACGGCTCGATCAAGGCCCACGGGAAGCCCTGTGACCAAAATTAAAGATCCCATGCTTCGTTGTATATGAAGCTGAGACTTAGCGTCGTCTTGTGCTTCCGTCTAGCCCTCCAGCACGGAACATCTGCACAATAGGAGATTGGTCCAGACACAATCTGCAGTAGAGTGTGGCTTGATGGATTTTCAGCACGGAATGAGGTCTGGCATCTGGGGTGATTGCATGTAACAATTTGTCGTTTCTATTTCACATCATGTGCCGCATACTGAATGGTATTCCGACCTACAGTCATACAAGTCTTAGGCTCATCGGGTGATATGACGCCGACAGGATGCCATGTAGCGCGAAACTTCGCATAGGCGGTCTTACGTGTCAGTTCAACATGGATACGATACCACCCATTGGTAACAATATTACTCGCACCAAGGCATATGTCTACTACCTAGCGTGGGTATAAGTTATAACTCTTCCAGCTGATGCTTAACGTTTTCATATACCAAGAAGGTCATCCAAGTAGCCGGCATAACTCGAAAGACTGCCGGGCCCAGACCACAATAGAAACCTCGTACCCCCTCCTCTCTCCATATTCGCCCAGCAATACCTGTTATGCCTCTTCCGAATCGCTTTTCAGAGTCGTAGTTTTGTAGTCTGGCCCGAATGACCTGGTATGGATACGTCACAGCTCCCGCTACCAGTTTAGCAACTGTTGAGATAACAAAAATTCCTTGGTTGTCCAATCGCTGTCTCGGTGATCCTGGAAGAAGTGGTTGAGTTGCGAGATACATTTTCCTCAACGGTTCGTACACCGCAAACTGTACAGCTCCATGAGATACCCCAACAAGGCTAACGAGCACACCGCGGTAGAATCCGTGGACTCCTTCTTGGGCCCATATCTTGCGAGCCCCATCGCTTATGCTCCGATACGCACCATTCGTCGTATTATCTGACGATAACATGCGTGTTTTGACGACCCAGATAGGATTTGTCAACATGGTTGTTGTAGCTCCAGCGAAAGCAGATGCAGCAAAGTACTCATATGGCGCCAGACTGAGCCGTCTGGAGTGTCCGTTTTCGTCATGGTGCGCCAGTATTCTTTCATATTGGGCCTTGAAGAAGAAGAAGCTGGACCATCCTGCTGCATTTCCCACGAGATTTGGTGTGAGCCCTCTATAGAAAGCTTTCCATGGAGTTTTCTGGGCTTTAAGGCCCTTCAATACAGCCCAGGAAGTCAATGGTTCGCTAGTGGGCGTGGTTCTGCGGTAGACTGTGACTTTAGTTAGTATGATAGGCCAATGTGAGGACAAGTCACGTACTTTGCATGCGGGTTTTGACAATGTCAAGTGGGTGAACAACAAGTGTTGCAATAGACCCAGCCGACAATCCTGCGATGGATTCAACAGTCGCCGTTGAGAGTAGAGGTTTTGAAGACGTCATTTTTTTCCTGGTGTCACAAAAAAATGCTGCAGCAATTGAGGGAAGAATATGTGGAAGATCGTAATGAGAAGAAACGCTTCACGAAATCATGGTGGATTATATCGTGGGTACTAACATCAAGTAATGAGCGATATTTGATGACAGGTTCAATTATGTTGGTCAGTTGAAGATTTTTTTCGTTGTGTAGATTTTTTGATGCTGACAAAAGATGGATCTTTGATTATACCAGGATCATGACAGAAGTATGGAGGACCATACCATTCTACCGAAAACAGTGGAAACTCAACATTATAACACTAACTACGGCATACAATATTTTCACGTAGCGAATGAGAATTGGGAGTTTTCAATTTTTTGAGATCATTAACCTAGCCAGTTACAAGCCGGACGCCCCTGCGTCCCTGCAAAAAAAAAAAAAGAAAAAGTAGTCGTACAAAGAACTCAGTCGCCATGTCAATACGAGTCCGGTATTGAATATTTACACGAAAACCTGGAAATTATGGCCTGAATGGAATGGTTGTGTTACAAGTGAAAGATATGCGGGTGTGTCGATTACAAATGCGTGTGGTTTGGACTCAGACTAGAGTGTCGGACTGCCCGTTTACGAGAGTGGAGATAGAAGGCTATGAAGTATTAGTCTTGAGTTTTAGGGTCATTGTGAACGATGCTAGACATACCGAATAATCGAGGGACGGGGAACACTGCGGGTAAGACCTATATCGTAATGGAGTGGTTAGTTTCGGTTCGGGCTGAAGGCTTGTATTCGAGTCGGCGCCATGAGCTTCGAGTGCGCATACCAAGGTACAGAATAAAGGGAATGTAGCCACTAATATAATGTCAGTGAGAGGCTCGCGGATATGTGGTGACTGCAGAAAGACTCACTAGTGGACAACAACCTGCGACACGTCGATGAGACGGCCGATGCGCTCCTATGGCAGTATTAGTATCGAGTTGATATCTTCATTGTGGGTGACCTGAAGATAAATACCTTGGACTCCTCGGACAGGGTGAACATTGTACAATATGGCTTGAGTGAACGAAGTAAATAAACACTCACGAACGTCGTCGCAAACAATTCTTGTGATGTCAGCTCCACTACCACTTCGGATGCCATGCAACCCATTCCAAAACTTTTCCAGCCTTACTTTAGGTGGGCCCAAACCAGGGTTAATATGATTTCTCAGACCCTATTTTTGGGACCACATAGTCGTTAATGTTTTTTGTAGCGCGGGGTTATTGCCCAAGATCCAAGTTAGCTTTGTACTACCAGTCACAAAAACTACAACATGTCGCAGCGCATTGGCTGAGGTTAAGGCAGTGACTGTTTTGGGAATAATAAAAAACTTGATTGTTAACTTGACGTCCACAACAACCAAACCAAATAAATAATGACGTCATTGAACATCATCACAGAGTACATCTCTGCAGGTGCTAATAGACATACTGCCACTGCTGATTGGAGTTATCGTGGAACCCTAGCTTTTGGCTCTGATGTTAACATTGCGCTTTGGCACCCCGATGTAAGACACTACACATGAATGTTATGCTTGCAGATATTGACCTGTCTCCAGGCAAAAGTTCCTCGGGGAATCACTCGTCTTCTCAATGGCCACAAAGAAGTTGTGAAGGTTGTGAAATTCCTTCCACCAATGGCATCGCCAAACAGCAAAGAACAGCTGATGATCACCGGGTCTGACGACCACTCCCTAAAATTATGGACCATCAACACGGCTCAGGATAAATATAAGTGTATCCAGACTCTGACGGATCACACTGCTCCCATTCATGTGGTGGCTATCCTCCAATCTCAAACTTATAGCAAGGGTATCTTCTTGGCTTCAGGGGCCGCAGATGCCACCATCAAGATCTGGAAGCTTGACAACAAGCAACTCGTTCTTGTCCAGTCTATCAATACTGCTCCTAGATTCTTCCCCTTGGCTCTTGCTTTGAGCTCGTTAGATAGCTCTGACGACACCATCCTGCTCTCTGCTGCCGGCACCAAGGTTTTCATTCAAGTCTTCGTCGCCAATATCTCGGATTCCTCTACAATCAACTTCACGTTACAGTCCACTCTCAATGGGCATGAAGGTTGGATCCGGTCACTAGAGTTTGTTCGAGAAACCGAAAATCCTTCTAGTGATATTTTGATGTCTTCTGCCAGCCAAGACAAGTATATTCGGATCTGGAGAGTACACCAAGGTACCGAACTGCCGGTCAAGCCCAAGTCCGATGCCGACCCACTCGGTACAGCCTATCTTCCTGGCCAGTCACCTGCAAATAAAGCCCACAAGCTAGTTTCTGGTGACAAGTCCTTCTCAATCACATTTGAAGCCCTTCTCCTCGGTCATGAAGATTGGATCTATAATGCACAGTGGTTGACCAAGCTAAATGAGAAACCAAAACTTCTATCTACCTCTGCAGACAACACTTTAGCTATCTGGGAGCCTGATGCAGACTCCGGTATCTGGATCAGCATGGTCCGTCTTGGTGAGATCTCCCATGAAAAGGGTGCTACCACTGCCACTGGAAGTACCGGTGGTTTCTGGACTGGTCTTTGGTCTCCTGATGGAAAGTCAATCGTCTGTCTGGGACGGACAGGTTCTTGGCGTCGCTGGTCGTACGACTCCAGTGCCAACATCTGGAAGCAGGAAATCGGTGTCTCCGGTCATGTTAAAGCTGTCACGGGCATAACATGGTCAAGGAGCGGAGGGTATCTCCTTTCTACTTCATCTGATCAAACTACCCGTCTTCATGCCCCTTGGACAGGAGTCGGTGCCTCCGATCATGAGGGTACAACGTGGCACGAGATGGCTCGACCTCAGATCCACGGTTATGATCTAAACTGCATCGACAGCCTGAGTGATCACCAATTCGTCTCGGGTGCTGATGAAAAACTCATGCGTGTGTTTGCAGAGCCCAAAGCAGTTGCTACTCTTTTGAGTAAACTTTCGGATACTGATGTTGCTGTTGAGTCCATGCTTGATGCTGCTGACATGCCTGTGCTTGGTCTTTCCAACAAGGCTGTTGATGCTGATGCCCCTACAAAGGAAACTGCCAATGCCCTGGAGACTGAGCCACCTGTCAGTGTTCGCAAGTCGGCTCTTGATATATCCCATCCTCCTTTTGAAGATTCATTGTCTCGCTATACTTTGTTCCCTGAAGTGGAAAAGCTATACGGTCACGGTTACGAAATCTCTTGTCTTTCCAGCTCTCATGATGGCTCACTCATTGCCAGTGCCTGCAAGGCCACATCAATGAATCACGCGGTAATTCGTCTTTTTGAAACTAATAAGTGGACTGAGGTCAAACCTCCGTTGGTCGCCCACTCACTTACTGCAGCTCGTGTGCGTTTCTCTAGGGACGACAAGTACATCCTGTCTGTCGGCAGAGACAGACAATGGGCCATCTTTGAAAAGGGTGAAACCGAGTACAAGCTTAGACAATCAAACCCTAAAGGTCACACCAGAATGATTCTGGATGCTGCCTGGGCTGAGTGCTCTAATGTGCGAGCTTTTGCTACTGCAGGTAGAGATAAAAAGGTTAATCTCTGGGTTGAGAAGGAGGGCAACTTTGTTCTGGGCACTTCGGTAACATATGATAGTCCTGTTACCGCGATTGATTTCTTGCAGTTTATCGATGCTAAGAAGCAAGTCTTGGCTGTAGGTATCGAGACTGGTCAAATCCACATTTGTGTGGTGTCATTTGGTGACACGACAGAGGTGATCTCAAATATCGGATTAGGTTATAAGTAAGTAAAATCATCTTTTCGTATACAGTCTTGTTCATTCACTAACATTTCTTAGATTTTGCTCACCCAAAAGCATATTACAGCTCGCATGGCAGCCTGCCACAAAACCAGATTCAATGACATACAGGCTAGCTGTCGCCAGTGATGATAGTTCTCTCAGACTATACTCAGTCCATATATGAACCGTGCTGAATACAAAAAAAATTCTCAATAACATACACGACACTGTATTCTTTAGTCAAAACATCATTTAATTGAATGTGCTTAATTTTAGTCAATAAATTAAAAGGAGCATTAACAGCCCGTACACTATGATCATATAGTATCGTGTAATCTAGGTTAAAAATGCTAAAATTGATACATGGACCTCTGTCTCAAGCGGTCATATAAAGACTGTCTCGATAGGCTGAACCGATCCACAAGCACCGAAATTATATTATGTTGGTATGTAGTTTGTCATATCTCATGTAGGTCTCCTTGAGACCCAGCTCATCCATTATCTACAATTCTGACTTAGCAATACTTCCTACAGCAGTAGATGCCGCAAGAACAACGGTTTGAGCAGCCGTCTTAGCCGTAGAAATAATATCGGAAGCGTCTTCACCATAAACGTAGAACCACGCGCGCTGGACAAGGAACTTGATGTGTTGGGGGAGGTAGAGCAGAGTTCCAAGGAAGCCGAGACTGACAAGTAGGAAAAGGATGGTGTCTATATGGGAAACGGGGTCGTTAGCAACGGGTTATTATAACAAAATTCAATGTGTTGACTGGGGTGATCGCATGTACGCTCTGGTTCTGGGGCAGGGTATCACAAGAACCGACGATAAGTTATAGATATGCATCTACGGTTGCAATAATGACATGACATCATGCGCGTCGGGGGTATGACATACAGAACAAGAATCGTTCGAATGGAGTGTACATGTTGACAGCGAAGCTGACCTCAAGCTGATAAATCTTGCGATTAATCAATTTGATAATAGGACTTTGCGCCATGGTGAAGTATGTGTGAGTCGATATGAACGATAGCAAAGAGATAATCGAGGAGACGTCGCGTGATGATAAAATCGAGAGGGGGTCGATATGGGAAAATGAAGTAATTAAAATATATATAGTTGGAGAAAAAACTAGGTCGTGGACGAAAGAAAGCTGGAATGAAAGTCAAAAGAAGAAAACTCAAAAGAAATGTGATACAAACACCAAACAGGATGCGAACACTAAAAATTCCGATTAAAAAGCGAATTCAATCCAGAGGTTCAGCAGCACAGGTTGCATCTCAGGAAGCCGAAAATGCAGAGTAAACCTGAACCCTTGTCGTTACACCGAACGTTAATAGTTCGTTTTCTCCTGGCAACTCCGGCAAATGCTTATCAGCCTTATCATATCAATATCCTATTGGCTACAAGTCTGCCTGTAGTGGGTCCAAGTTTGCTCACCGAAATAATTTCCAGGCAAACCCGCACCCCGAAATCATCTTGGCGCTCCGACAGTCCCGCTCATTTACAGCATATGAGCTCCACATGCTCACACCACCACTGATAATGAAACCGCGATTCCTCCGAGATTGAACATAAGAATCCCTCCATCACCGAACTTTCCAGGCGTCAATTGCATCATGGCTTTTCGCACCTTGGTCAATCGCATTACTTTTTCGGTCACCAAACTCGACGCATACAAATTTAAATCTGTCATATCCCTCGCAGCACGGTGGTTCACGTCAATTCCTCCACTTCAGGCGAGTAAGCGCCAGTTACCACCACGGCCAAAACTCCCACCCGAAGATGAGATCGAAGAGAGCTTCCTGAAGGGCAGTGGCCCCGGCGGACAGAAAATTGTACGTCCCCCCCTGCGTCATCCATTCCCTTTGAACCAACTCACCATGGCTGATCTCCAATGACAGCTGTCAACTGGTCACTAACACCACACGATCGCGCTAGAACAAAACGAGCTCTGCAGTACAACTCAAACATATCCCGACCGGTATCGTAGTGAAATCCCAAGCGACTCGTTCCCGTACACAAAATCGCAACATTGCTCGCGAGTTACTTGCGGCCAGACTAGATGAAATATACCGTGGAGATCTCAGTCGTACTTCCATAGTGTCGGCACTGAAGAAAAAGAAAGCTGATTCGGCTGCCAAAAAAGCGAAGCGCAAATACAAGGCCCTCGAAGCCGAAAAACAAAAACTCGATACACAGGTGGATAAGTCAGATGATAGCGAAAACACTACACTGGATATCTCACCATCGGTACCTGAAATCCCTCCACCCCCGGAAATCCGTTCAAGGCGGATAGATGACCCGGATCCGCACAAACCTTGATAGATGGGACATAGATATAGACTTCAGTACATAATGTCGAGAATACAGCACATGCCATTCACATTTGAGACAAATAATGGGCCCGATTCGTTCATGAGAAAAAAAAAGTAACTTAAGTTCAATCAAAACAAAAAGATATCAAGACATCTTCCTGCATGCTCCGAAGTAACGCAATGGAAGACAAAGAATAAAAGATATGTAAGAAAAGCCCCAACCTCCTACCTAACAAAGCTTTTGAAAAGGCAAGGTTCGTCATCATAATCAGCCAAGTGTAAACCGATGACACACCAACTCATTAACCCCATGTCACAGAATGCTGAAAGTACACCAACTTTGTATGACTATGCAAATAGTCGTTGCACTACCAGTGAGCCAGCCACAAAAGACCAAGGTAAAGCACAAAAGATAGAATGTGCGAGTCGAAGTCCAAGCGAAGAAATGGTGTGGATGTAAATTTGTATTGTTACGCTGCAATCGACCAGGGCCCTCCTGTTAGCCCTTCTCAATACTCTATAACACTCCTAAAGAATCCGGTACACACCCTAGAAGCATTTGCGGTGAACGATCGAAGGACCGCTCTCGTCGTATTCCTGCTTGGAGATCCACATCTGCTGGAAAGTAGACAGAGAAGCCAGAATAGAACCACCGATCCAGACGGAGTACTTGCGCTCAGGGGGAGCAATGATCTTGACCTTCATGGAAGAAGGAGCAAGAGCAGAGATCTCCTTCTGCATACGGTCAGAGAGACCGGGGTACATCGTGGTACCACCAGACATAACGATGTTGCCGTACAAATCCTTACGGACATCGACATCGCACTTCATGATGGATTGCCAAGTGGTGACGTGAATACCGCCGGACTCGAGGCCAAGGACGGAGGGCTGGAACAGAGCCTCAGGAGCACGGAAACGCTCGTTTCCAATGGTGATAACCTGACCGTCAGGAAGCTCGTACGACTTCTCGAGAGAAGAAGAGTGGGCAGCGGTCTGGATCTCCTGGTCAAAGTCAAGGGCGACATAGCAGAGCTTCTCCTTGATGTCACGAACAATCTCACGCTCAGCGGTGGTGGAGAAGGAGTAGCCACGCTCGGCAAGAATCTTCATGAGGTAGTCAGTCAGGTCACGACCAGCCATGTCAACACGGGCAATGGCCTGAGGAAGGGCAAAACCCTCATAGATTGGGACAACGTGGGTAACACCATCACCAGAGTCCAGTACGATACCAGTGGTACGACCAGAAGCGTACAGGGACAGGACGGCCTGGATAGAGACATAGAAGGCGGGGGCGTTGAAGGTCTCGAAGACAATTTGGGTCATCTTCTCACGGTTGGACTTGGGGTTGATAGGGGCTTCAGTGAGCAGAACGGGGTGCTCTTCGGGAGCAACACGCAGCTCGTTGTAGAAAGTGTGGTGCCAGATCTTCTCCATGTCATCCCAGTTGGTGACAACACCGTGCTCGATGGGGTAGCGCAGGGTAAGAATACCTCTCTTGGACTGAGCCTCATCGCCGACGTAAGAGTCCTTCTGGCCCATACCAATCATGATACTGCATCACAAGATTTTGTGTTAGTCGCGGGAGCTTGACGTTGCGTTGGACCAGGGAGCTTCTCCAGATGCAGGATGGACTGGGGTGAAATGCTGTACAAGCAAGTTGGCACATAGCAAACTAAAAAGGGGATCTCTCAAGAAACATACCCATGGTGTCTGGGGCGACCAACAATAGAGGCTGTAAAAACGACGTTAGAGATTGATCGATTAGGACAAGGTCAATTGAAATTAAGGGGTTTTAGTGTGGGTGAATAAGAGACCCAAGCTGACAGATATGTGAATTAAAGCGGGGTATTAACTTACGGAAAACGGCACGAGGAGCATCATCACCGGCGAAACCGGCTTTGCACATGCCGGAACTATTGTCGCAATGTTAGAAATTTTTAACGAAACCTTAACCGTAACCACCCGATTATCCATGATAAGTTGCATTGTTACCAAAAGGCATGGTTGTTAAACAATGGCTAGCGGGATATTAGGGGTCGACGGTGATACGGAAGCTAGCCAAGGACAGCAAGCTTCAGCGTGAAATAAAGACTTACCCGTTATCGATGACGAGGGCGGCGACTTCCTCTGTAATGTAGGAAACCAATGTTAGAAATGTTCAATTCTTCAATTCCGTTGCGAGTGGACACGCGCAAGGGCAGCGGTATCTAGATGAGGGGCATCGTGTACTAACCTTCCATTGTGGCGGTTGTGTTGGGTTAATCTAGGACTGAAAAAGAGACAAAGGCTGTATTAAAAATGCTCACACGATATCCTGATCGAGCAAGCTAAAGAAAACGAAGTGATTATACGAAGATGAGGCTATTCGCAAGCTAGAAGTGGGGAGAGAAAGAAGAAAAAAGTGTACGTTGTTTTGGGCGGTGACAGGAGAACTTAGAAAGGAATGGATCGATTGGGGTGGTCCAAATTTATCTAGTGGGGAGGCCAACAGAAGGCGAGAGTATACACTGCTAGTGTCCGTGCCTATACGCAAGCTCAAGTACTTGATTTCACTGCATCCCAGCAAATAGGGGAGAATCCACCCGCACGGTATACAAGAGCCCCTGAATTGGCACCGCTGACCAGGTTATGACCAAGGCCCCAGGTGAAAGATTTAAGTCTTGAACGGGGCATGCAGTTGGCCCTTCACAAGGGATCAACCCCACTTGCCCCTCTAAGTTAAAGGTACACAGTGTATGGTGGCTGGGAGTACCGAAAGTCGGACCGCTCCTGGGAAGGAAAACCGCCAAATATAAGTAACTACACAGTGCGAATATTCAACCTGTTCCTGACAATATAGCTACTCCATAGCTACCAGAAGCAGTCTCCTGGAGCTTTCTTAGATGTTCCTTATGGGTTCCCACCTTGTCATTTGGAGCTTGATATAGGTAACAACAAAAGGACACGATAACTTTGAAGAACCCATGATCGGGGAGAAACAATAGATGGAATTGCCGGGTGATTCCCCGATTGGCACATTGCGGAGCTAGACATTTTGTCAGCTGTGCATTAACCTTTCAGGACAGAGTGTATTGCTGATACAGAATACAATTTGATGCAATGACCCATTTCTCGCTGGTAGTTCTCTCTCAGCGACGTGCGTGCCATGCAGAGGAACCATGATCCATCTCCCCACCCTGTAATGAGATAGAAAAATGAACAGGACGGTGATGATTTCGTGTGATGCGATCCATACTCATTTAAATACTCATATTATTATCGGTGACTCGATGGAAGCAAGATTGTGCCAACAAATAGAATATAAATCTCTAAATCTTGACTACTTGGTACAACCACAGAGGGGTAAACCCAAAAATCTAGATTTCTACCCTAAAAAAGATAGCTGTTTAACCAATCAAAGTTAGTATTTTGGATAACATTAATCTTTATTTTAAGTATAGATCATGTGTCACTTAATCAACGTCTGCCTTGAGCAAAGCACATAACGTTGCTGATTTTCACACTATAGGACTTGGCCATATTTCATCGACGTAACTGAATACATGATCATGTAGCTTAGCATGCGAGTTGTGTGGGGGGGATACGTAATGTGTGTGTTGATATGGAACATCTGAGCCTCGTCTCGTATTGTGACGTTCCGGCTGGACGCTTGGCTTGCCACGCACCACATCAGTTATGTACTTTCACCAAGATGATAATTCCAGAGCCGCGCGAGGCTATCAAACACAGTGACATTAGTATCCCCTCATAACATCAGGACATACTTCATCTACAAATTGCCTATTATGAACGGCGACCGCCTATTTCTCCTGCATGTGCTTATGTGCGATGTGTTCCTGGGCCGGAAAAGCCTCATAAATCAAGCTGCGGGTCGTAGTTGTGGAAATCCCGCCAAAACCGTGAGATTGGCTTCGACAAGGCCCTTCGGGTCATGCCTGTGCAGCGCAATAGGCATGCCATGCTGCTTGGTTGCGGAGAAGTGAGATGAAGGAATCTGGATTGATATGGGGCTGCCAGCCATCGCCACCAGGGGATAATCAGTCCTTATTTAATATGTGCACACAATTACGATGGCTTGTTGCCAGCCTTTCCGCTTCCTCAATTATCACGATGCCCTACCAGCGAAATAAATCGGCCATTTCACATATGCTTCCCCTTATCGGGCCTGTGAATTCTAAATGTGGAACCACGGCATTGAAAATGGGAGATCCCTCGCGTACAAAGGAGTTGCAGCTCGCGGACGGTGCGACAACCATGACACGACGGATGATAGACTCGGACCGGCTTTTGAACTTGTAGCGCTTTACATGCCCCTTCTCTCCCTTCGGTGATACATATCTCCCTACTGCAGTCGCTATAAATACCTCAAGTGCAAAATAATGAACTTGTAATTCAAAGCGGCCGATTCTTCATTCCAAACTGGCAAGGTCGACTTGCGTATGCGATGATTTTTCTGTCCTATTAAGGTGTAGTGTTGGATTTCTAGCGGTGGCGGAGACATCTCCGCTCCTACGGTTTCCGTATCGGACAGCTCGGAAATTCATTGGACTCGGATCTGACTACTGTGGCTATGCTCTGCAGTCAACTCGAATCAATGCAGCCCTCTGTTCTGCTTCCTATATATCTCGAGTTCCTTGTGGAGAGCATGTGGATAAAGAGAGTTACTGAAAATCAACCTCACGATATGGCTCTATATCACTTAATATATTAGTATACAGATGTGTTTTGTTTGTCAAGTAAAGGCCTGGTTTGTTAGGGCCAGTTCCCCGAACTGGTGAGCTTCATCCTGCGAGAGCTTCCAACATCCAAGCGAGCGCCAATGGGCTGCCACAGTCAGGGGTCAAACATCTACAGCAACTTATACAATAAATCATAAGATGGGCTATAGAACTTTAGAACCATTCAAACTCATGAACCTGGTCGCGGGAGTTTGCACCTAACCCTATCTTGAGTGGGGGTTCGCTGATCTGCAGAAGACACAGGGTTACCAGACCCTGCGATCGGGTTGAAAAGGGTTACGTGCAGGTGTCATCTCTAGCCGCATTTGGTAAAGCGGAATTTTCGTGAAGGTTCCAGAAGTGGAAATAACATCATAGTATTTTTCATGCATTATACTTAGGACATGAATTGATAAGCAGAATCTCAAGATTCTTATATTAATTCATCTAAATTTCAGTTGTACATTCACTTTTCTCAAGTACAGCATTTTGAACAGAAATCCACTAGACATCTTGAAATTCCATTTTCAAATTTCATTCAAAACACTTAATTATCCCACATCTCAATATGGACGACAAGAACTTGAATACTCTTCTCAAGTGGAGCATTGAGAACTCCAATCCCGAGATATCGACTGATAAGCGGACCCAGCTGACTCCGGAGATCATTGCTTCCCTCATGGGCGGACCCAATGAAGCCGAACTCATGAAGGCCGCCATGGAGCTTGTGACCTCTAATGATCCCGAGGTGACCCTTGATGCCAAGGTCACTGCTTTGGATAATTTTGAGCAGTTGATCGAGAATCTCGACAACGCCAACAACATGGTCAGCCTAAATCTTTGGGAGCCCCTTCTCTCTATCCTTGACTCTCCTGAAGCCGAGCTGCGCCGTTTGACTGCTTGGTGCATTGGTACGGCCATTCAGAATAACGTAAAGAGCCAGAAGGTTTTGTTCTCCACCCAAGGTCTGTCAAAGCTCATTTCCATGGCATTGAATGAAAACGAGGAGAAGGCGGTGCGCATGAAGGCCATTTACGCCCTCAGCTCTTCGTGCCGCAACTATCAGCCTGCTATGGACAAGATTGTGGAGGAATTGGCCAAGTCTGGCAAAACTTACAACAAAATTGACGCCACAGATATGGACCAAGTCGACACCGTCATTCTGCCTCTTAAAGAAGCTATTGCCTGAGCTATTACCAGCTGGATCTGGTAAATGAACAAAAAACCGTTCATGATATTCTTACGGCATTTGGCGTTATATTTATTTGCTTCTTTTTGTTACTTTTTACTTGGGCCAGGGCTACCATCTTCGACAAGGATACCAACATATATCACTGTTCTTATCAAATAAATAGAGTACATACAAACGAAACAGAAAAATTAAAATTGTTGTACAAAACCGCTATGCTTTCCTGAAACCTATACTCGTACATTATGTGATATACAATGTCATCCGCAGCACTGATGCCGTAGCTCGGTTGCTAATGGACGATGGTGGAGCATCCTCCACAAACTAGAGAATACACAACATCACACCAATTCTTTTAAAACTTGCCAGTCATAGGAATGCCGAAAGTCTGGAGTAGTAATCTGGCTTGGCGATCCGAGTTTGCTGTGGTGCGCACTATGATGTGAACACCGGGCATCATCTTAGCAGGATACATCTAAAATCGCATATCAATATCAAAAAGTTGAGTCATAAAAGAAATTATCGGTCTACCTACATCGTAGTTAACACCAATTTCTGGGAAATGGGCCATATCGGTAGGGTTCAGACCGAAAGCGATATTGCCACTGTCGTCACCCTCGCCCTCAATACCTGGCCAGTCCTTGATTTTAGGGAAGACAAGTGTAGCCAACTTGTCGATGAATTCATAGGCTTGGTTACCGAAAAGAGTTGTTTTGCAACCACACAGGTCACCCTTCTTAATCTTCCACTGGGAAACTTGGTTTTTGATCCAAATGACTCTAGGCATACGGCCAGTGATAGCCATTGTCACCGCACGGGAAACAGCCAGGTAGCCGGGGTCCGAGCCGGCCTGAGGTTGATACACATGAATGTGAATGGACTCGATTTCAGGGATGTTGTTAAACTTGATTTCCTTCTCAATGAGGGGCAAGGTACCGGCACCGCGGGGCCCGCGGAGAGGACGATTGGCGTAGTAAGGTGAGGAGTCATCCCAGGCACGGAGACGCTCACGTTCGGGCTTCTTGGGCGTTCCGGGAATAGCGTGTTGGTAGGCCAGAGTTAAGATGTCAGAAGAAATGGTATGCTCGTAGGTTTCGCGCAGACGGGGGTGGTTAAAAGGACCAGGAAGGAAGTTCCGGGCGGTGGGGTCGGTAGCCGGAGGACTCTGGACCGGGTGAAGCGGACCACGGTCATACTTTGGAGGGTGGTATTGGAAACTAGGGTCGAGGTATGCATTAGTGGCTGTTCTTTTCGGTGTTGAGATTCGGTAATATCACCGGTTCAGGGCCGGACAACTATGCGGACAGCAGGGCTCTTACCGTTTACCAGGAAGTTTGTTCTCCCTAGCGTGAAGACGATCTGAGTTTTTGAACTTCTCGATGACATCCTCACTGGGTAAAGGCATGGACATAGAAGTCTCAGACTCAATTTCGTTCAGAGGATTGCCCACGACTCTCGAGGTGACGGAGAAGCATCTTCTACCTGGGATCAGGTGAGATCCGGAAACGCCGCGCATGAAACTGCGGCCTGCCGTAATACTTCCAGAGGCCATTTCTAAAAGTGTCGAGTATGTGGTAGAGAGAGTGCGGTCACACAATTGACTTCAAACTTTGCTCATCCGTCCAACTGATTGATTATCGTTGATTTTTTGCGCTATGCCAAAAACTCATGATGACGCCACGTTAATACATGGCGTCGACTTTTGTACGCCACAGCTCCTCGACAAAGCATCATAACCCTACAAAACCCTTATATTACACGATAGTCTGTGACAATGTTGAATCGAGAAAGTACTAAGATATAGCAACAACATGATAACCATGATCAGCAAAATCTATCCATTAAGGTCTACAAGCGTATCTCGGGCCAGTAACGAAAATCCAAGACAAGTTCCCTTGGATCCACATGATATGTATCAATTTTATGTCGTGGGAAGTCACGTGTTAAGACACAGTCAAGCTAACCAGATGCCGAATATATATCATGACTCTGGAGACTAAATGGAAGGCAGCCGGATCATAGATCTTCATAGAATGGTTAATTCAGTCGTTGAACAGATCATTTGAAAGGTGCAATCGCATTTCCAACCATCATCGAAGAATCAAATCCATACCCTAACCGAACTTTCCGTTTCTAGTACTTTAGTCTAGGTAGTAGTGTTGGCTGAATATTGAAAATATTGCACTACCCCTCCTCACTTTTCTTGATTTACGATTTATTTTATTTTCCTTTCCATCAGCTGTAAAAATCTCCATTGCAAGTTCAGTTTATCAAGCATCATGATATACTTCATAGTATACACACAATCCCACTACAAGTTCATCAGTCGCTTAATATTGACCGACACAAGACTTGAATTTCGCTCCTACACTTCGACCCATTGCAGAATCGAGATTATTTTTGGTACAAAGTCGAGTCCCAGGACCGTGTCCATCCGCCCTATACGCATCAGATCTATTCACCTATAAATTGGTCCAATATCTACTATAACCCCACATACCAGCACATCAGCACGTCACAAAGCGTGATACAAATCGCCAATTTAGTGTGCATCATCCAATAACCATCGGCTGGTTCCTGAACACAGGTCACTAGACTCCTACAACGACACCCTGTATCTCTGCAATCGTCGTGCTCAAATCATATACGACCAGGGTGTTATAAGTAGCTGCAACTCACTCGGCAGCCTGAAATTCGACTGCTTGTCCCTCCATCTGATTGTCAAGTTCGATATTGATTTTGCTTGCAATCATCATTAGCACGGGGTTACACTCTAGAAACTCACATCGTTATGAAGGCGCTCTTCAATACCCTCTCTGAGAAGCGGGATAAACCGCCGTTGGAAGATGGCAAACAAGACAAGGAAACATCTCCAGTGCTCAAACTTACAGAGAATACTGGAAGTCGCGTAAGTTTGCATTTTGAAAAAAGAAATACCCGGGAAGTTGAGAATCTTGACTGACACCTCATAGGTAATACCCAAATCTTCCAGCGTCTTGAATTTCCTGGGGGACATGATGGAATCCAAAGATTTAAAGGAAGCAAAGGACTCCAAAGAATCTAAAGACTCCAGAAACAAGTCCAAGAAAGAAAAATTCGCAATGACAGCACCACCCGAGATGGCATCAGATGCCTACACAGTAAGTTGGCTTCTGCGTGCCAATCTCCATGTGTATGTTACTAACAAATCTAGATTTCTTGCATCAAACAGAGACTTGAGGCTCTGAAGCTACCTGTCCCACCGAATTATGTCATCTTGAACATCTACAAGTCTCCTAGTGGCTGTAGTCAAATTGAAACGACTGTTCGCTTCATGGAAGCGCAATACCTTGCTATTAAGGGAATTATCAAGCCGTTTGATTCGACTGTCCGACTCATTGGTGCGCGGAATCTTGGAGGAGTGACGTGCTTTATCGATTCTCTCTTGTTTGCTATGTTTGCCAAACTGGATGCCTTTGAATACATGATTAGAAAGGACGGGGATGATAAGGAACAACAGGAACTCATTATTCTGTTACGGACTTGGGTCAACATGATAAGATTAGGAATACTGGTTGATCATGATATGGTATGTAAACAATCGTCTGGACTCCAAACAAACTCCAGAACTAACAGTCAAAACAGGTTGGAATGCTTCAAACTTTCTTGAAAAGACACGCACACCTCAATCCATTTGAGCAACAGGACTGTACAGAGCTTTTCGGATACCTTACAGACCGTCTTTCTCTGCCTCTTTTGCAACTGCAAGTTGACCTCTACCACTGGGGAAAGCAGGAGTCTTCGGACCACCAACAAATACAAGAAAGATTAGTCAATGTGGCAGTGCCAGATGATGATGGGATCAAGACTGTCACTCTTGAAGATTGCTTAGCTGCTTACTTTGATTCAAATATTCGTGTCGACCGTCTTCCAGATCGCGAGAAGGACTACTCTGAGGTCCGAGATCATATACATCCAGTCAACGGGAGCTTAAACCCGGATATTCCAACTCTGATACCCGAAATCACAGGTGGTGGCACGCCGCCGTCAAAACCTGCAGTTTTGAGAGCCCAAACCGACTTTTCCACCATGGACAATGAAGAAAATTCTCTAAAAGGTCCAATGTTGGGTATCAGACGTAGTCAAACAATGCCCATTGATAAAGCATTTGAACCAAACTTGTGTCCCACAAACGTTTTCCAGAGTGGAACAGTTGGCAAAGAAGGAAGATGGTATCCCATGTCCATTTACCAAGCCAGCTCTACGCGGCATGTTGCGCGAGCAATGTCTTTTCCGGCCCACCAAGTCTTTAGATGGATTCGTAAGTTTTAATGAACCTTTGCGTGTTAAAAAGTACTAACATATTGGAAAGCGTGGCTGACTAATAATCAATCGGTCCCACAAAATGATACTGAGCTCATGGAGAGTTTCAACCAACGGCCAGTTTTGGGTATCAGCCTAAAGAGATGGAAGTATAACAGGGAGACTATGAGACTTCAGAAGATTGAAACTATAGTGGACATTCCAGATTCCATGTCTCTGCCGTACATCATTGCCAACGACGGGGGCACTGGCGATGATACCTTACAAGCTGGGTATAAGCTTGTTTTACAGGCTGTGGTCAGTCACCGGGGAGGGTCTCCATCTGAAGGCCACTATGTCTCTTTGGTCCGCATCTCTCCTAAGGTTCTTACAGAGAATCGTCGGCAAGAACATGGTGATGACCCCCCTCCTGACTATGAGGAACCGCAATGGGTGAAATTTGATGATCTGGCAGATCCTCGTGTCGTAGTGGTTTCAAACCTCCAGAAGGAGCTGCAGAAGGAGTCCCCTTACCTTCTCTTCTACCAGATTATTCCATCTATGGACAGCAGAACATCGACACCTGAACCTCCGTCATATTCCTCTTCACACTCTGAGTCTCCAGTCCAGCATGAACAACAATTTAAGGCCTGGGATGACGGAGAGGAGGTGACAGGAGAGACTATTGAAGCAATCACGCCGAAGATATCGGTCAGTATTAATAGGGTTCCTACTCTTCCGATCGATGCTATGCCCAACTCGCCACAGCTTGCTCGCAATCCCTCACATCTCACCCCAGATGTTGGGGTTCATCTACAAGTGCAGCCCCGGTATTACTTGCCACAGTTCTACAAGTTACCGGAAGGTATTTTACCAGTCACAGTTCCTTTCTCATATCAGCACTCTGAATACACCTCACCTAGAACTTCGGTTGATGGCCAAAGGGTTTGGGCGAGTCAAGATGGAGTTGATCCTCTTGACCTGTCGCATGACACGACACGTCCTACCACTAGCGATCAAGCTGCCGATTCTTCACATCCGGAACGGACTGTTAGTGGTCGGACAGCCTTTGGAAGGGCCGTTGCTAGGTTTTCACGGAGTGCGTCTCGGCACAGTCGGTCTAGCAGTCATTCTGCGACGCCTCTTGAAGAGACATCTGGCCGGATCGCTCCCGAGACCCGCAAGAGCATCTCGTTGTCTAATATCACGCGAGGCTTAACAGGCAAAGAGACTCGGGAGTCGACCGATGCTACCACGATCACCGCCACTACGGCGCCATTGGTTGACAATACCCATGATTCCAACACGATCAGACTTTCGACAGACAAATCAGCTGCAGACCAATTGGATGGGGTTCCCAGCGATGAGCCTACTTCAGTCGTTATCACAGCTGTCGCTCCTGGTTCCGAGGAGGATACCGAGGCTGATGTCTCCAAGAAGCGCCGTAAGCGGGGAAAGAAACAGGCAGAGACGGGAAGTGGATCACCTGATCGGCAATGTGCTATCATGTAGTGCATGGGGTGGTATCGATTCATGTTATGATTATGTTTTTGATTCTTGTTTGCTATAGAATGGGTTTATATAGGGTTCATACCAGGGCGTTTGGCTTTGATTTTAGATTAGCTATAGGGCTGTTTGTGCCATTTACATCCTCCTCAGTTTAGGTCATATTTTATGAAGCGTTCATCTCCATTGAAGACACAGTCCAATGGATCATTAGTAATGTTATTTGCTACCACAAACAATGTCACAAATTCCATCCTTATATGCGCCTTTTTATGAATGGCTATTGTTCAAATACCGTAACGACTCCAGATTGTCCCCCAACGCAGAACTGATCCCCCCATCCGTTGTCTCTCCATGCCATACAACTAATCACATTCTTCCTCTCCTTCACCTTTCCATCACTTCCCAAAACCTTCTTCTTCGGCTCCGTTGAACCCCATGGGATGATCATTTTCTTAACGACCCGTCCCGACAAGAGGTCCCACGCCCAGACAATACCCTCCACTTGCGGCCCCTCCGGTAGTTCATCCCCTGAGATGATGTACCGCTCCTTGGCACCCAGAAGTGCCTGGACTCGCAGGTTTTTATTGACGCGGCTGGGGGCCTCGTAGGTTTTGAGGCAAGTGCCCTTGTCACGATCTAGCAGGCGAATCTTGTTATCAAGCGAGGCCGTCAAAATCCCATTGCCATCTTTAGTTATATCGATGCTTGTGACGGCGGCCCCAATGGTATCCACGATGCATTGGCCCATCCGAATATCGTATCTCCTCACCCGCCCATCGACGCTGCCTGCCAAAATCTCCGGCCCCCGCGCGACCAAACTAGTGATGGAATCCCGCGCTTCAGAAAGAACTTGCATCGGCTTTGCAGACGCAGGCCCCCGGAGATCCCACAGGCGCACCGACGTATCGAAGCTTCCACTAGCAACCACTGAATCGCCCACTCCCGCAAACGTCACCGCGTTGATCCGCCCCGTGTGTCCCCCGGGGCCCCCGCCCAGCCGCCGCAACGTCGTCGCTGTTGCTACGTCCCAGAGGAAAACCAGCCGGTCGCCGCCGGCGGAGGCGAAACGCTCATTGTCGGAGGAGACGGAGAGGGACAAAACTTCATAGCCATGGGCAGAGTAGGTTTGTATGAGGCGGCCGGGAGGAATGGAGTGTGGGGGTGCTTTAATGATGGAGGCAGTGTAGGAGGAGGGCCGAGAGGGCTCGGGGTTGTAGAGGCGGATGGAGCGGTCGCTGGAGCCGGTGAGGATGTAGGTGCCAGGGTAGGCTGAGTAAGTTAGGGCGTGAACGGGACCTGGAGAGGGTTAATTTTGGGGGTGTTGTGTTTTGTGAGAGAGGTACTTGCCATTTGAACCTAATAGTTGCGACACTGGGTGGTCTGGAAAAGACATTTGGAAGATTGTCTACTTGTCTTCAAACAATCATATTCTGGACTCTAAGCGGCGCTATGTGACTCTTTTTTCTTTTAATTTCAACAATGTTTGCCCCTTGAGAACTTAGGTGGGAAGAGCCAGCTTCAAGTTTCACAGCAGGCAAAAAAAGAAGACAATGGGATGAGATCTAGGTGAGGGATGATGAGATGTCGATAAGATGGTGGTTGACTTACACACTATTTGAGGAAGCCAATGAAGGGCTTGTCATCGCATACTATCGCGAATATCACAGTGCTAAGGATACAGTGTGTATATGACACAATACTGTAACTCCAGGAACTACAGTTGAAGTTTATATAAGAATGATAGTTTATAATATGTGGGAAAATTAAATCCAATTGCCATACTCCGCCAGATTAGATGGTTTTCGGAAACGGACTACCGTCGAATTCATCAGCACATATTTCCCAGACTCCGGGAAGGTTTTCCCTGGGTCTTTTTTTGCCTCTGTGATACTTTCCACCACACAATATTTGTCTAGTATGAGCCCTCTCTTAGACCTCCCTTATCATCCACCCTCATCCCCCAAGTGCAAAAATCTTTATATTGCGCCAGATATCTCTTAAAATGCGACAATGTCTTCAAATCCTTCTCCCAATATATCGGCTGCGATGACCTCTTCAACGGATATCCATCCGCCAAAAAATCTACTCATTGAGACTCTGACGCTGCTGTTTGGTTGCCAAGGGAAGTCATGATGCCCGAGGCTGCTTCAAATATCTGGTAGAATCAGGTTACTTTCTCTCCCTCAACGTCGCCCAGAATATGCAGCAACTCGCCAGAGGGCTATCTGGAGAGGACCAGGGCTCGGACGCTGTATTGAAGACTGAGATTGAAGAAGATGGTGCAGGTGCTGTAGCAGAGGCCGTTGGTTAGAAGGAGGATGTCCTACAGGGCGAAAGGAGATTATTTCGTTGGTAGTGTCGGGGATGACACCATCGAAGGGCCAGTAGCTGCCTCAGCTGGAATAAGCTTGCATGTACGCCGTGGAGTTGTTGCCGTTTAACTGCATTTTTTCCATGAGATCAAGCGTATGGAATTGCGAATGCCGTGCTGAGGGCTTAAGTACTCACTGTAGCCTCAATGTCATTCCGATTTGTATCTCTCAAAAGGCCTCGGCCGATAGCGTTTCTTTGTTGACGTTCTTTTCAAACTCATCAATGATGACCCAGTACATCTCCAGAAGCGGTGACCCGAGACGCATGTTCTTGGCGGTGTACCCAGATCGGCTGTCAACGCGAAGAACAAAGGTGAGACCACTGGGGTTGTCATGGAGGTCTATGATGGGGTTTTGTTGGAGTTGGTACAGGATACAGAACATCTGCATTCTTGTTGCCGGAGAGATATACTATACAGTTAATAGTTTATCCTGTGAGTTAAACTACATGCTCTTGTTGGTCCTTTGCTATGTACCACAAAAGATCCAATTTTGAGACAAGGAAGTCAAGTTATGGTATAAAATCTTTCAATTCCATAAAATAATGCTCAAAAGAAAGTAATTCTATTTTATGCAACCAACAAATCAATACATCAAGATATCAATCTTTTATTGTCTGGCACATAGTATGCTAATATACGTGAAGCCTGGTTATACCATTGCATATTAGGGTTGAAACTTTCACACTCAGGGTTGCTGATCTTCCGGCTAAATCTCGGCAACTTGCCTCAACCGATGACGACACTGACCTGTGACGTTATGCAACACAGCGCGGCGCAACTGGAGTGCGACAACCATTCGTTTATGGCTTGTATGTGTCATCACCACCTTGATACAATCAGTTTTCCTGCCGCCTAGTGATATCCTGTTCCATATATTGCTTCTGTGGCGAGAGCGATCCTGCGCGATAGTCTGCGATTAGTGTATATAAATAATTTGTTTGAAAGCACACATACCTACATACCAAGCTGTCCGACAAGTAAATAATCGACGTCTCGTTATCACAATAAGTTCCATTAAACCCGGCACGCTTCTTTTCTCTCCACCATAACCACTGAATCTAGAAGTTTTATTCTCGTAAAAGCCTAGTATTATCTTTGGGTCATTCAATTGTGACGATTCTTTCTACCACCGATCCTGAATTGCGTATATCTGTTATCGTGACAAAGTTATCAACATATCGTGATAATCAAGGGCTCTTTTTGGGGAACTGATAGCCCCAATATTCGCCCTGTCTTTACCGCGCTGTTAGAGAGTTTGTCCATATGATTGATTAAGTGATCCATACTATTTGGAAAGTGTTTCTTTGATCTCTTATAATTGAAAGCTATTCTTTCTTTGTTTTACTTTGTGACCAAGGCCATTTGTAAAACGTTTGAAGTCGCCACTGTTCCACTTCTCGATTCTACAATCACCTACATCATCATCCACAATGGACAACCAACCCACTTTCCCGTCGTCCTTCCTCGAATCTTGGACCCGAATTCTCCACGACAACCAGTCTTCAACCGCCAACGACTTCCCCGACTACTACCACAACTCTCCCACTAGCACCCTCCTAACAACCTGTCTCCCCCGTTCCATAACCACCGGCACCGGCGCCAGCATCTTTGAAGAAACTCTACTCCCCGCCTTCGCCCTTGCCCGCCGCGAAATAATCTTGGTAACCTGCTTCTGGGCCCTCTCGCAAACCCTCACATCGCTCCGTGAAACCCTCGAGAACCTCGCCATCCGCCGCGCCTCAGAGCGGGAAGCCTGGGATGAGCAACGGAAGGAAGATCCTGCCAACGAATTAAGAGTCATAATTTGCTTCTCAAGTAGTGGTGTTTTGCAAAAACTGTTGCATCCACAGACGACGAGGGGACGGACTTATGAACCACGAGAGTGGTCCCGGCTAGGCCTGCCGAGTGCCGAGTTATTGGCGGGTGGAGGTATTACACTCACTGTCAAGAGTTTGTTCTTCCTTCCCTTCAGCGTCATGCATCCCAAGTTCCTCATCATCGACCGCGAACGAGCCTGGATGCCGTCGTGCAATGTATCATGGGAAAGATGGTTCGAAACATGCATTGAGTTCTCAGGACCTGCAGTTGAGGCACTTTTTGACTTTTACCGGGCTACATGGGATGCCCACGATGCCACATCGGCGAGTAATTATCCATTACCAGAGGAGAGTACAGGGGCAGGGCGAGGTGTCGATTCACGGAGTATCGAAGCGGCTAGTAGCCAATACGAGAGCTTCACCCTCGGCACGCCCGCCAAAAACCGCCTGGATTTCGAACCGTCGACGCCATGTCCGGCGATCATCTTGCCGTCTTCTCACCATTCGAATCCTCGGTTTTGCCTTTGGTGGCCGTTTAGCAACGGACCGGTGGCCCCGGCTACGCCGTTGAATGCGGCGCTGCTTACGCTGTTTGGGAATGCAAAGAAAAGTATTGAGATTATGACGCCCAATTTAACGAGCGAGCCGGCGATTGGAGCGTTGTTGGTGGCGTTGGGGAGAGGTGTGGATGTTACGGTGCGGGCGAGCAGGAACATGATGGTGGTAGAACAGTTGGTGACGGCGGGGACCACGACAGCGTGGAAGCTTCGGGGTGTGGTGGGAAGATATGAGAAGCTGGTCGCCGAGAGGGCAGCGAGGGCCGCGGGTGATCCCGAGAGCCAAGAAGGGCCCGTGGGCAAGTTGGAGATCTTTTACTACCGGGCGAACAACCAGGCGTCGGCGATGCCGAGTCATGATGAGCCGGTATTGGCACATGCCAAAGTGGTGTTGGTGGATGGCGAGTATCTGGTGTTGGGGTCAGGGAATATGGATAGGGCGAGTTGGTTTACAAGCCAGGAGTTAGGGATTTTGCTGTATGTGCCGGGGTTTAGCGCGGAGGTGTGGAGGACGCCGTTGAGAAGTCGACAAGAGAGGATTTATCCAGAGAAGTAGGTTGGGGGGTGGGGGGAGGGGTCTCAACGAGGGTTAGAATGGCTGATGCATATTGATTGGGGTTTAGTGTTGGGCGTTTTGGATTGAGGGTTGAATGCTCCTGGTGATGTACATACATAGAGGATGCCCAGGCCAATATATGGTCTTCAGGATATCAATAGCATGTTGATTTGTTTAACTATGCTCTCTTTTCATTATCAAGCTCATGTTTATATTATTATATAGGACTGTTTATTGTAGGACCAAGGGACGTGCCTAGGCGATTGATGGTGGCTTTACTAGCACCCACCGGGATAAGAGTAGTTTGGACTGTGTAACAGTGGATAGGAGAATGAATCTTGTTGAGTATGGGCTAAACTTTCATGGAGATCTTAACTCAGAAAAACATGTCCATTCGTACTCTTTCTCAACTCACAAGATAAATTGATTCATCTTAATTCTGTATCATCCAACTTTATTCTATGTAACTTGTTCGAAAATATAATCAGCCCATTCGCGGGACTTGGCTATATCATTGTGTTTGTCCGGACACCATGTTATTTAGTTCACATGACCTTTTCATTTCTTTCTTATTTGTTTTTGTTTCTGGCTATATCTATATTTTTTCTCAATGAACTTCAAGAGAAACCATGAATGTCCTCAGTCAGAGGAATAGAATATGGCCTTTTTGAGTTGGGACCAAGCGTACGTATACTTGTCCGACAGTAACCATTACCCGTAAACCACAAATTTATCAAGACCCCGTCACACCAAAATGAATATGAACTTCCTCTCAAAATAATCAATAGTAAATAAATCAACATAATCTTGCCACATAACATCACCAACTTATCCTTTCAAATCACCCCCCTCCACCACACACACCCCAAACGCCTGCAACCCCCCACCATCTATCCATCCATCCATTCCTTCTCGAAGTCTTCTATCCAGTCTTCCACCCCTCTCTCACCAACCCAAACCACTGATCTCCCCCCCCCCCCCCCCGACAGCCTGGATAAGGTTCTGCGGGCGCTTATGAACTGATAATCAGTCAATTATTTATTCAATTCGGGTTGCTTCGTCAGACGTCAATATACACGTAAAAGCGCGGATGAGATCAGGAACTTGTCCATCATGTCGCGTGGTAGAGGGCATATTTAGATTTCCCCAGATATGATGGCTGTGTCTATCTTACGATTCTTTTCACCGAAAAAGGATACATTTAAACCCCAACGCAAAGAGTTTCCACTCGGTGACAAAATTGCCGCCACCTTTGTCTTTGGACACAGATAGTCCCCATATTGTGGGTATAGGATCGCACAGATATCTCCCCTCAAACCCTGTTACAAAAAAAGAAAAGCCCCGAGTCAAGCCGAACAATAAACATCTCACCCTTGAAGAACTTAATCCGGACGTCACGATACATCTCCCGGAATAAAAAGTATATTTTTTCAATTAATACGTTTTGTAGAAAACTAGATTATGGCGTATATAATGGTCAATCATGTAAGTCGACATCCATATCGCCCCAGATACTGCAAGTCTTTCCATCTCGTCTATATCTCACTCATTCATATGCATTCCTCTACAACCCCACACAACCATTCGACAAGACCGCTTTTTAAACGGTCTTCTCCGGGGCAGTGCTGCCACCCGATGATCCAGGCACCACAGAAATAGTGCGCGTGACCTCGACATAGTCATAGGCAAACTCGCCCAGCTGCGAGTCATCCAACCCCATCTCCTCCTCATCAGCCGAGACTCTCAAGGATAGACCCGGCACCAAGTTCATGGCAAACAGAATAATGCACGTAACCACGAAGCACCAACCAAGAATGGCCATGCTGCCGGCCAACTGCCAGCCCAACTGGACAAAGTGCCCCTCAACCCAACCGCCAGGAATCTCAGTGCCGTCGAGAGCAGCCATCTGCTTGTCGGCAAAGATACCGGTCATGACGTTGCCAGCAAAACCACCAATACCGTGCAGGGCAAAGACATCAAGGGCATCATCAACACCAATCAAAAACTTGATTTTGGTGCCAAAGTTACAGACAATCGCACCAACAACGCCAAAGATGAAGGCAGACCAGGGCGTAACGAAGCCGGCACCGGGGGTAATGGCGACAAGACCAGCGAGGATACCGGAACAGAAACCAACGCAGGACCACTTCTTCTCAAGACGAAGATCAAGAAGACACCAGGTGATGCCACCAACGGCAGCAGCCAGGTTCGTCGTGAAGCAAGCCATGATAGCTCGCAAATTAGACGCCAGTGCAGAACCACCGTTGAACCCGAACCAGCCAACCCACAGTAAAACAGTCCCCAGCATAATGTGCGTAACATTGTGCGGGCGGTACGGCAGCCCGTGCATCTTGGAGTACCCGTTACGACGGCCGAGCATCAGAGAATAGGCGAGAGCGGCAATACCGGAGGTCATGTGGACCGGACCACCACCGGCGAAATCGAGGGAGCCATGGGTGGCCATCCAGCCTTTGGCGTTCCAGGTCCAGTAGGCAATGGGGTCATAGACGACAGTGCACCAGATGAAGGTGAAGACAACGGCGGGGAGGACGCGGCCACGATCAGTGATGGCGCCAATGGCAAGCGCAGGACTAACAGCAAAACAAAAAAAAATAAAACGTTAACCAGAGGAAATGGAAACTTGATGACAGAAAGCACTTACGTAATCATGGCAAACATGCCCTGGAAAAGCGCAAACAGAATCTGCGGAACATGGCCAGTCGACATGGCTAAAACATCCTTGAAGCCAAAGTTCTCGAGGTTTCCCAAGAAAGAGGAGCCGTCAACGGCAAAGGTCAACGAATAGCCCCAGAAGAACCACTGGAAGCAGGCAACGCAGGACACCAGCATGCACGAGAACATAACGTGGAGGGCCGACTTACGGCGGGCCAGACCGGCATAGAAGAAGGCGACGCCGGGAATCATCAGGAGGACGAGGGCCGAGGAGACAATGACCCAGGCAAGGTCGGCGCCCTAGCAGAAAAGGATCATGTTAGCATCTTGTGTATTATATTTATGAGTGGCATATTGAGGATTATTATGATAAAGATGAAGATTCATGATAAATGACCAGTCAGATACACATACCTCATAGAAAAGGTTCAGATCAGTGACGCCAGTTGAGTAACCGGCGTCAGCATGATCGGTGGTGCCGTTATATTCCAGCGCCATTGTGATCTATTCAACCAACCCGAAAAAAAAAACAATCCTAAAAACAAATTAATTGTCTAAGTCGCAAGTCGTTGCAAGCTTGTCGCGTGGATTGATTTCGAGTACGTAATAAGAACCACGGTAGGGACGAACAGGCGTCTAGGATTCTCGGAAGCTTGCGCTTATATAAATATGTCAATATCAAAAAAGAAAGATATTGAAAAAATTGATGAATATCAAGATATCAGATGATATTTATGTTTTTTTTTTATTTCTTTCTTTAGATGATGTTGGTTGGGTTCTACTCTCGAAGCAGAAGACGACCGACCGACCGACCGACCGGTTGTGTGCTTTGAAGAAGGATGGATGGATGGATTGACCACGATAATTATTAAAGATATATGCGAGATAAACAACAGGAAAAAAAGATGTCAAAACAAGAATCAAAAGTCGCAGGACTACTAACTCTGATGGAGGGACACACACGACAAGAGACAGAAGAAGAAAAGAAAAGAAGGAAAACGAGAAAAGATCGCCCGTCGGCTGAGAAAAGGGCAAGTCTGACTATATATGACAAGAAATGCTTCTATATTTACAGAACGAGATAGATAGAGAGATAGGTTTACAGATAGCGTGGACGGATAGATGAGTGTTTACTCTGACACTCTTCTCTGTCTGTCGTTGATAACGCGGGAAAGTGCCTACGCATACACATAAATCATTCCTATACGCCGGCTTGGCTTGTCTTTCTTTGTTTTCTCTTTGGAAGGAGGAAAGAACTCAAGTAGTGAGTAAGTGACCCCTGCGCTGTCTATCTTATCGGGTCATACTGAATTGAATGAATTTTGACCGAGGGGGGGGGGGGGGGGTTTCTTTTTTCTTAGGTCATGTATATTGTCTTCAATATCAGATCAAGGCATACGCTGACCACAGACACAGCAAGTGCGGAATAGTAATAACAGTGGAGGATCTGCATGAATGAGGTTAGTGATTGTTGATGATTTGATTGTATCTATCTTGCTTCGTGTTATCTATGTGTCCAAAGGATGACACGCAACAAACTTCGTCTTTCATTGCGTAGCTTCTTCAATATGGCCTCGGGCTCTCTGTTTCTTACTTGACATCATATATACACTGGAATATCATCAGCAGTTAGTTATGGTATTTGCTTGAATACATCTCCATCTTTTGTCAAAGATCACCGTCACCACGAGATTATCATCAATACTCTCAGACATAATCTCTTGAAGTCAAATAAAAAACATCATGTATTAATCCCCTTATATTCCCTATCTCTCATAGCACCCAAACCCTGTCTAATACAGTCGATCCTTCTTCCTTCCAGTTTTGATTCCGCCCATGGATCTGTCATCTGGGCTTTATCACTGGACAATCTTTGTATAGTCGCAGTATCAAGATGATTACTAAGTTACAGTTGTTGTAAACACTTGCAATATCTCTTAACAATATTGAGACTAGTAACCCTTCAAGTATTTTCAAGAACTAGTGCTTATCACTCTAGACTTCTTTCCTTTCCATCTCATTCGCTCTACTTTCCTCTCTCAATTATTGCATTTACTTTCTTACTCCTCATTATTCCGTGCCAAGACTCCAGCACACACTCAACCCTACACCATCGTCACCATGATCACCGTCAAAGCAGAAGGGGTGTGTCCCCAGACCAGCCTATCGGGCGTGCCCATAGACAAGAGTACGAACTGGCCATCGCCAAATCAAGAAAGAAAAAAGAAAAAGGACAGAAGAGAATCCCCGGGTGCAAATGTTACAGTCCCATCAAATTTCTCATTATCCCACGATACATTTGGAGCTTTCACCATGAAATTTATTGGTCTTAGTCAAATCAACTTTGTACCTTTGTCCTCTTGATAACATGCAAAGTTCAGACCCGCGTATTGATAAGCAGCTTTTGCTTAACTAACAGTATCTTCTCCTTGTTGTTTCCATCTTCTTGGCTTCTAGTCATTTGACAGAATTAACCGACAAGATTTTAGATATGAATCCCCGCTTCCTTTTTCGACGCCCGACGTCTATAGAGGTCAAGAGTTCACCAATTGCATTCGAGCAGTTCTCTTTCTCTCTATAAAAGAAGAAAAGAAAAAATAATAAGAAAAAGAAAACTCAAATCTGCCCTGTAAATCACTTCCACACTTCTTCCATGACCACTAATCTTAAAGCGTGGCGGGACCCATCATCGTGGCACAAATCGCAAACACCGTAAAACATTGCTGCCCATCCCTATCCAAAATCCCCCTAGCATCAGTACGTATCTGGTACCACCTCACTAAACCACCTTGCCATCCGCCGTCCCACCCACACACTTTTGTATGAACAGCGTTTACAAGAGCTTTTTTACAAGCGAGAAAAAGAAATCAACATATCAAGGTTAGACGTGCACACGTATAACCCACCGAGTCCTCACGCCTATCATCATCCATCTATTAATAGAGTGAATTCCTCATCCGTTCCACAAACTCCACCCGATAGCCCCCAAGATCCACTTCATTCATTACCACAACCTCGTGTCTTACCATCCTACTACATTTTTGGCTTCCCACTTACAATATCTCTCATTTATATATGATATGTATATACACATTTATTATTTACCATCTCCGGTCGACCATCCACAACCTCCCCCTTCCCCTTCCCCTTCCCCTTCAGATATCTGCGGGAACCCAAATACCACCTCACCTCTCACTTCCACCCCCAGCACCACCACCAAAGGTTCCCAAAAACCCAACGTTCCATCCAATATCCGTCCCCTTCCTAAGCTTATATATGTATTCATCTTCACCAAGTGTCTCAATTTGCGTAGTATGCCTCTTATGAACTGACCAATAGTGCCCCCATATCACTCCCCTTCGTCATACGTAGATGTAACGATTCCGCTTGTGTGTGGCCGGGGATGTCAATGTTTCGATGTTCCATGGTATATATCTAGTTTATATATAACAACAGCCTATAGAGAATTCTTGCCTCTTAGGGTCTAGTTATTGGAAGACGGTGTATGGTCCTGTCAATGGTTTGTAGAGCTTAGATTATAGACGGGTAGACGGGGTGTAAATAAGGGATATTTTTGCCGGGGGAGGGGGTAGGATCTATCGAGATCGAAATGCCATTACGTCGAGTTTCTTGTCATACAAACTATCTAAAAAGAAAATCACTAAATTCAAAAAAAAAAAGAAAAAGAAAAAGAAAAAGAAAAGAAAAGTACGCCCTTACCACTTTTGGATGCCCCGTGTGGAGGGAGTACTTGACAGACATGCAAAATATATGCAAAATCTACTAGTGGCAAGCCCAGGGAAGGGCATATCTACAGAAACGAGGAATTCATTCCCATCATTCTCAAGACTGCCAAATTCCTTACAATATCATCACAATCTCGTCCACAGCAATATCTAGCCTAAAAATCAACAGCTCTATACAAACCCGAAACCCCTAGGAAGCCAATATAATAGGGAATAGAAATGATTGATAAGCAAAGAAGGGATTGGGATGTTAGTAACTATATGTACATATGTCAGATATCAAGATATACCATTTTTAGATAAAAGCAGATAATCAAGTCATCACGATTGCAGCTTAGAATTAACATGTAACAATATCATGAGAAATTAACTATATACTTGTGCAAACAACCACCATCATACATTCCAATAAATAATATGAACTTTCAGTTAATCAGTAGAGGTCCCAAAACAGGCTCTGGTAATACAGAATGCATGGAAACGAGAAAAGAAAAAAGACAAAACATATAAATATAATACGAGCCAAAATCGATGACCCATTAACATAAAATAGGACAAGAAGAAAAATGAGAAAAAGAGAAAAAAAGAAAACAAGGCCGTCTATGTGCAAACAATCTCAACTAGAACCAGTAACAATCAATCAATCCGCGAAACAACAAAAAGAAGCAGAAGGGGGTAGAAGGGGGTATTCAGAAACATGCAACACTCGCCAGCCAGACAGCCATCCAACAGATACTAACAATTAAACACCAAAGCAAGAAAACAAAAACTCAATCAGGCAACTGTCGTCAGGGATTCCTCAACAACAGCCTCCGCCGTAGCATGTGAAGCCGTCGCTGCCGCCACCGCAGTCCCCAGAACATCTGAGAGCTTAGTCAACGCAAGCATATTGCTAACAGGAAGACCAAAACCCAGTTGTCGAGCAATGCTATCTTCGGGCACGCCAAAGAAGTCTAGAGCTCCCACCCACATAACACCAACAGCCTGTGGGTAGGTGGTGACAAACATGGCGAAAATCATGAGGACAAGGAGAGGGATCCAGACAAACCACAGGTTACGATCGGCCCCGAGTCCAGTATTCTTGGCACGATAAGCACGGAGGAAACTCTTTTGCTGTTCTATGGTGATGGCGTTCTTAGGACCAATGGTCAATACATCGAGGTCATCCAGGTTGGTTATTGTGTCATCATTTTCTTCTACAGCATCGACCTCAGACTGCTCAATCTTGGTTACGACTGCGTCTAGTTCAGTAGTATCGCCTTCGGCAGTAACAGCAGCTTCCTTGGCATCTCTGAGTGTTTCCGTGCGGGCAATGGCCTCGGCAGCAGACTTGGGGCTCTTGGTGTCACTGCCAGGGAAGATGTCGTCATAGGCCGGAGGAGCTTCAGTACTAGTACGGGGAGTGGCGTTGTTAGCAGTATCGTTGACGCCTGCTCCACAAGCACCATACAACATGTCCACCAATTTTCTAAAGGCCTGATTCTCAGGAAGTCCCATCTGAGGCATCTGAGGAACACCAGGGAAGTTAGGAAGCGTAGGAACTCCCGTCAGAGACGTAAAATTTCGAAGTTGCATAGCGCTAGGGAGATGTTCTGACATAGTCTGCTGAAGCTGTTGGAAGTGGGCGGCCAAGTTGGCGGCCATACCAGGGGACATAGGAGGAGCAGGGTCCTCTTCATTAGTCTCTTGGACAGGAGTACTGCTTCTCGCAATATCCTTGACATTGCGACTATGAGACAAGGCGGCATCATTATTGTCAGTATTGTCATGGGACTCTTCTTCTTCAAGATCCAGACTGAATCCATCAAACTCCTCGTCCTCGAAGCTAGAGTATTCAGGGCTAATTTGATCGACTGAGTTCTGGGGTCGGCTAACAATCATGTGAGGAAGAGACTCAAGAGATTCTTCACTAGAGGCACGGTTGAGATTATGGTGGCTAAGACTCCGCCTGAGTTGGCTGTGAGGAGACAAAAGCTCCATGATCTCATCATTAGAAGCCATTTCAGTGGCAGTGTAACCAACAGAAGACTGGATGGAAACATCGGCACCCTGAATGATAAGACGGCGAATGATTTCGACATGGTTGTTGAGAGCAGCAAGGTGGAGAGCTGTGTAACCAGAGCTGTCGCACATATCAACGTTGACGCCGCGAGCAAGAAGACCGGCAACAACTCTATTATAGCCTTGAGAAGCAGCGATATGCAACATGGTCTGCCCCGAGTTATTGGTCGAGTCGAATTGTGGAGTGTACATGGTAGTACAGAGATCGATGTTTTCCAAACACTTCATCACTATGTCCTCGACATCATCAAAAGTTCCTCGACTGTATGAAACGCCACCACCATGGTCACCATGACGAGAGCCTCCATTGTCCGAATTCTCAAGTCCCGAACCGGCGCTGTTAAACACTCGGCGGGCCACAGAATCGGCGTCCTCCATCTTACCATTCATCTTGTGGTTGAGAATTGTGAGGGCCATACGGATGAGCTGTTCGCCATCGTCATCAAGGTACTTGAAGGTCGCTTGACTAGTGGGCATAGATGACATGGTCCCGGGCTCAGGGGCCACGGTAACTCTGACAACACCCGCAACCGCCGAGGGAGGGGCGCGGCAAAGTAAAGTATTTTCGCCCCAGTAATTCGTAGTAGTAGATTCACGATCGCCAAACATAACGCGCATACCACGGCGGAAGTGGACACCCAAAACGGTAACCTCACTACCACCACACTTGCTGCCTTCAGCAGGAACGACCTTCTGGATGAAAGGAGCAGACAGAGTAGCAGGAGCAACTGGTGAGATGCCCATCATGCCATGAGAATTAGCAACTGAAGGCCGAGGGGTTTGCATGAGACTAGGGCTGGAATCGCGGCTTTGACCTGCTGAAGGGGAAGTAGAGTTGAATTGCATCATGGCAAGAGGGTCGAGCGGAAGTACTTGAGTTTCGGGAGAGAATAGTGACTGATCATTTATGGGTGATTGAACAGAAAGGCCATGGATGGCCAAGCCCTGGACAGGAGATGCTAGCCCATCAGTATTACTGAAGGGTAATTGCATACTGGAAGAGAAAGGTGGGACTGAGGCTTGGTGAGCGGCAGTCATAGCCGAAGCCATGGGCCCACTAGTGACTGCGTTTGGCATAGTATTCATCTGCATTTGGGCGTTTGGTGGCATAATGTTTTGCGACTGGGTCGTGTCGATGGGCGTCATGGTCATGCCCATCGAAACTGTCATCGAGCCACTAGAAGACTTTCGGCGCTTCGTAGATGGTTCTTCTGGATCCTTCATGATGAAGGACTTCGATTCTGTGCTGTCGTCCCCGTCTGCCCGTGACCGATTCTTGACAATGCCAGCAGGTCCAGTAACTGACTTCCGGCTGGAGGTAATTTGACGGGGACGTGGTTGGCGAGCACGGACAGCGTTGCGGATAGCATTCTTGGCGACTTCGTTAGGTTCAACAGGGTGCGTCTTATGGTCGTCAGTAATCATGATGTTGTCAGTCATAGTTTGTGCCATGACGTTGCCCAAGTGGTCTTTAATCGTCATAATCACGCGGAAACCCTCCTTCTCACCATGATGACGGCAGTAGCAGGCAATACGCATGGGAACTACGGCTTGCCATCTTCCTTGGTGTTTGGCCTCCTCCATTTTAGTCCATTCGATAGTTTCAAAGGTGTTGAAAACAACAATTCTCCTACTTTCATTGACAGACCACATTTCATCCTCTTCTATGTTCTTGATCTTCTTGCGGGCAGCACGCTTCCGTTCTCGTTGTATGCAACCAGAGCAGATATGAACTTCACCACCATTCTTGGGATGATTTTCATCGTTTTCGGCATATACAGTATTAGGGTCACGAGTTTCGGGGTGGCCAGACTTGGATGCGCGGGTGAGAACCTTGCGAAGAATATCGGAATTGCCGATAACACTGGAGCAAACTACCATGCAGTACAACTCGAGAGCTTCCGGGTTGGGGTTGTGTGGTGGTTTTGACATGAGCTTTGGCTTTGAGATGCAGTGTGTCGGCAGATGCAGCTTGGCAACCTTGTCCGGTAGGTTGTCCATTGAGATAACGATGTTTAGTTGGGTTTCAACCCGACTCTTACTGGGAGCGGGGTGGATAATGAGTTGGTATGGGAAGTTGCTAGTACCGGGGAGTTGTAACGGTGATGAAGACTGGCGTGGCGATTTTGCTGAGCTGACTCCCACCTCATTCATTGGTATCAAGCCCATTCCAAATTGTGAAGGGTCTTGGAAGTTCATGTTCTGATTCGGCATCCACTGCATGCCGACCATAGAGTTGCCCATCACATTCGGCCCATTAAAAAATCCATTTCCAGTAGCAGCGCTGGCCATAGCTAAGCTGGCTTCTTGAGATCGTGAGCGTTTCTGTGACTGCTGAGGCTGGAATATGACCTGGTAGATTCCGGTTAGTATACTTGTCAAATATGGAGATGCATTCGTCGGCAGTGTCGAATAACCTACATTGTGCGAAGCGCCCATGGAGGTGATATTAGGTCCGTTGCTCTCGAAGGCAGAGAAATCAAACATGTCGTCACCTATCATGTTGGTGTCGGGAATTCTGGAGTTTTTCTGTCCAAATATGTAGGTAGTATTGTTCCAATCGAGACGCGAATCCTTAAGGGAATCAAGGGTCATGTGCTCAGCGTCGGTGGCCTTTTGAGGAGGCGTGCCGGTAGGAGACTGTCTATTCCCGGAGCCAGAGTTTGAGGGGCTGGTAGAGTCGTCGTAAGATTCGGGATCGGAATCCAATGGCGAGATGCCCCGGTGATTTTGAGACAAGGGACGAATATCAGAAGAAAAGATCTTGGCGTTGTTGGTAGGGTCCGCGTCAGCAAGGTCCGCAGGATAGTGTGTATTGAAGGTAAGGTCGTCGAGGATGTCAATATCGTCCATTATGACAGGGCTCGCGATATGATGAGCATTTGGTGATTCCATGACGTGTATTCAGAATGAAATCGGTATCTCTCCTTGGCACAATGAATGCTGTTGGCAAACGGGCCAGAGGAGACGATATGTCTGGGTCCGTTCAATCGGGAAGTGTGTGGGTTGGTTCGTCGGTAGGATGGCGCCACTAAAAATCGATAGTTGAGATGAAACGCAATTGATTTGGATGAAGCTGACGTTTGGAAACTTTTGCCCAAAGTCGAGTTTATCACGATCGTGACGTTCTTTTCGGCGATTGGGGAGCTATGAAAACAATGATGCTTTTCTTTTTTGTTTTTTTTTTGTTGGGGTATTGGCGTATAGTGTGTCAGGTCGGTGATGCAAAGCGATAAGACACAGCGACGCCACAGCAAAGGCTGACAAAAGTAGCTTATAACAAAATGCTTCACTGACAGAATTATTTGAGTAGTTTCCCAGCTAATTTTCACCACGAGGCGTCAATGATTATAGCTGAGAAAGCTGCTGGAAAAAGCAAAAGAGCAAGAAGAGGCGGCGAGGGTTATCAAGGATCAACAGCTGGAACAGCGGATGACCAAATCCAAGCTAAGGCGAAAAGAAAAAAGAGTAATAGAGACGAAACAAGGGAATCGGAAGCTCGAAGTGAAGTACCGGGGTTATGTTGAGGGCCTAGTCGAGCGTGGATGGCCTGGTTTAGAGCAAAACAAGGCCGAGTGCTGTTTGTCTTGGGTTCCTAGCCTCGTGATGACAAAGATACGAAACGCGGGCCAAATCAATGACAAGACATCAAGTTCCCAAAGAGACTGAGTGAAGTAAAGACAAGAAGGGTTATTGAGTTTGTACAACTGATGTTTGTCATTCAGGGCAAGATGTTGACACAGGATGAACTCCTAAACGGTGATTACAGACAAGGGCTAATCAGCATACATTTTATTTGTATAACGGGTAATTTGGGTGGGTTGAGTTCGGTAGAGGATGGATGCAGAAGACGAAAGCGTAAGGGCTACAAATTATTGATTTACTAACAAAGAAAAAGAAATCGTAGTAAGCCAGGGTTATGGACGACACGCAATGTGGGCGGCTTTTCTACGAGTTTTGTTGTACTCGAGCTTAAATCACTGATTTTTGTTGGGAAGATGTTCCAGTGGGCGGTGCCTGGGAATCCCGCGAAGGAGTCACAATCCGAGCTTTTTCGATGATACAATTTTTTGTGGGGTATATTCAAATATATTTATGATCAAAGCTTCCAGCGAGTTGGTCAAGTACAGGTGTTAATCAACATGATGTAATTGTAGACTTATATCAGCCGATTACCGGCATTTCGAAGACACCACAATCGTGATACTTGTCCACACCAGTAAAGTTTCCGCAGTTGGAGATACAAACCCTTGTCGCTTGAGAAGGGTTACCTATTTGGGAATGTTCCACATCACCTCAACACGAGTCTTACGAGTCTCTAGTCCCTTATCAGGATGTTATCAAGATGACATTTCATTCACATCTAGAAATCTCACTCTGATAACTGCTCGATGTATTATCTGTTAATTGGTCATTATGAAAGTTAGATCGCCATTTAGACCCTGATAAAGTGGATTCTGTTACTCGTGGCATCACGGGCCTGGGGTGATCATGGTCTGTGTTGAAACCAAACAAGTGGGCTACCAGTTGAACCCTGCGAAAGTTCTCGTCTCATGGAGTTCTAGTGTAGCAGCTTAGAAATATGTTGGCCTGTTCATCACAATCACTATCATTACGATATTCACACTAGCTATCACCATCACCACTAATATGAGCGGCTCAAATTAGATTTAGGCTGAGATGAAAAGAATTCGGGCACAAACCCGATATCAGTTGGTCATGAAATCTTACACCTGACATGTCAATGGTGCCGCCTTCTACAGGCAAGACAACGAATCATGACAGCACAATACCATTATCCCCACATCTCGGGGTGGTAGTTCTCTACACAGAACCCACAGATAGCACTATCATAGCCCAAATGCAACCATAATGTACACAATTTAATCCAAACGAGCAGTACATTTGTTTATGTACAAGTATGGGAACTCTAGACGACAGAGCGATGATGGCCGGTTGATGGGCTCCCTCGATACAGTAAGCATACTGTTCCAAGGGCTATGTCGGGTGCGTTGGCCCTCCATACCGTCCATGCCCAAAATCTTCGCACGTTAAAATAGTGGAGAAAGATGTTTCTTCAACCATCGCAACCACCCCACTTTTTGTTATAATCCACTTCTGTCCTGATTGATATTTTCAATATTCCAATATTGATCCCCTTCTAACATCAAGCTACGTCCTATCATTTCCATTTCCATTTTTTTTTTTAGGAAATATTTAATGTTCCACAACATGTCGTGATCCATTAAATGAGACAGACGGTCAGGTCATTATGCCGGTATTACAATGAGCGTAGCATTACATTTTTCTTCCCGATCTTAAATCCCATAACAAACGATTTGCTGCATGATATCACGTGATCTCAGTATAATCTTTTATTGACTTGAATGTGAGATCTTAGACAGCTTATACTTTTAAAGATGAAGCTATCTGCATTCAATAAAATCGGGGCATAGACATTTATTTTGCTGATGCTATATGTCGGTATATCAAGTCTCTGTTTTTTGATGTCATACATCTGCCGGATACAGTCGGATCGACGTTGTAGCATCATGAGGAGGATTTAGTTTGCAGTTAGTTTGAAACAAAACAACAAGCTGATCGTATCTATTGCGCGTCGACTCCATCCTATATGGATCACAAATATGATTTCAATGGAAATCGGGGTCAGCAAACCTTTGAGTCTGTAAGCTTCGGGCTTGAATATCAGCCCATAATGAATTTTCGGCCTCACTAACCATAACCATCACCCCAATGTCGCTATAACGGCCTGTCATCCACTAATATGCATCTTTCGCATCTTTCGCTCCGGAACCAGGTGCGATCGATCATTCTGGTTAGCACCAATCATTATTGGCATATGTGTGCTTGTCAGTCACCATAGTGATTCAACGCCTCAATCATGAAGACTTGAATCATTTATACAGATCACTCATAACGACGATACACGTTAATCAAAGCATGCCAAATATTCGCGGCCCCTTTTTGTGTATAACTTTCTGACATAGCTGTCGTGCTCACTTACACCAACAAAAAAATCATTTAGCCTGTTCAAGGTTGTGCTCCAAAGGCTAGCCAAAAAGGTGATTCATCCGAACGAGGAAGGCTAGGGCTGTGGAAGATGGCATTGGGGCAATTGTTGAAGATCAGATGCCAGATCTTGAAAACACAAGTAAACTGATGTTCAGTTCGTAAATGATTATTTAATTGACATTATGTTAAGGTGTGACATGAAGATATTGTACTGTACTTCTTGGCTCGAATTGATTTTGACAGCAACTTTGGCTGTTGGTTATGTAAGCAGAACCATGTGCAACCACCCGCAACCTTTGCATCTACACCTATATGCTTTCAGCAAGCAAAGACTCCCTCCCCTCATTGATTTTGCTCCATCTATCTATTACCTCCTGTCAACACTAACCTGCACTTCTCCCATGACCAAACTTTAGCACGATCCTCCGCATATTTATCATCAGTCACAGGCCTCCACTCCTCATTTAACCTCCACGTTTCTACCACGTTTCCCACACCCCACGATACGAGATTCCTCTCAAAAGATGTATATTATGACATCCCACAGTATAATAACCTGCGTACCCGCGGTTCGCGTTACTTTGTGTCGTCTGTCAACCGATCCTGAGGCCCTGTAGATTGGCGGTCGTGTTTTGACATGTGAAAATGGGGCATCTGTGGGGTTAATGCAAATGGAATTGTCAATAGGAGGCTATTGTTGAACATGATATAGGAGAAGTAAATCATCATTAGTTTCAGTGTCTTGTAATTACGGTAAATATAGTAGATACATCCTGGAGCACACACCATACGCATACATTATAAGTCCATAAACACTTGGTCAAAGTTTAAACTTGTAATCTTCCAATGACGTTATCCTAAATCCTATAAAACCCTTAACTCCATTTATTCCATTCTAACCTAATCTATCCTATCCCATCACACCCTTTTCCAACTCAATAACCTCATCCTCTCCCCATCATCGCCCCCTCAACCGCCAACATATTCGCCGCAACATTCCCCGGGTCATTATTATGTCCTTTCACCCACTTAAAGCTCGTAATCCCCCCCGCGGCCTCTCGTAGCTCCATCTCCTTGATAATCGCCTTGACTAAATCCTGATTCTTCACCTCGTCTCCGGTCGAGTTTGTCCAGTTCTTCGATATCCAATTCTTGGCCCACTTAGTGGCGCAGTTTATGGCATATTGGCTATCGATGATGATGAGTATCTTTTCGTTGTGGGGGACGCGTTCAAGGGCCATGAGAATGGCTGTGAGTTCGGCCCGTTGGTTAGTTTGAAGTTCACCCGCCAACGGCTCCGATACATTTCTATGATACCAGTTAGCGTGTCTCCTCCCCAAGACATCCCATCCCATGTATGTAGACAACACATACCTTGGATCCCCTTCCCCAAACCAGACACCAACACCCCCCACAGATCCCACCTTCCCGTTCCCCCTCGAGCTCCCATCAGTATAGACATGCACATGCTCTGCCCACACATCACTCCCTAGCTGAATCTCCATCTTAACCACCGGCTTTGCTCTTGGAGGATCCTCGTTTCCATTCTCCTTCGACGCCTCAGGTCCCGTGACAACTTTTCCTTGTTCGACCGCCGCTATCATCGCTGGCGACGCATACTGTCTGATGAAATCCATGGCCTCGTGGTGAGATGTAAATTTCTTGTGTTTGGGGCCAATGGCATGCTTGATGGCAGTCGAGGCTTCTTCCCACGTTGAAAAGATACCAACCTTGTTTCCTCTTGCCACGGCATAGAATTTGGGCTCAGATGTGGTTGTCGCGTACTGAACTGGCTTCCCCAAAATAAACGCCTCCGCCTCTTCCCTCGTCGGGAATGATTTGTCTATTTATGTTAGTATAATGCTCCCCATATACCACTTAGTGGACGTTCGACACTTACAGATGACACCCTTATATCCAGATATCTGCGATTTACAATCATCCCATGAGGTGTAAACACCAGGACTTTTTCCTTCGCGGACACCGTAGTATTTAGGTGCATTCCGGTTATTCCTGGTCTTCTTAACCGCTACGGAGCCCACGGCATCTTCAGCCACACGTTTGACGTCAATCATCTCGCGTTTCTTGTATTTGTGATGCTGACTGTGCTTGTATTTGGTTATAGGCATCGGAGTGACAAATATTTTAAAGGGCTTCTTTGTGGCTGGCTTCTTGGGTTTAGACCTCTTATCCTTTTGGAAGAAGTTCTTGCGAATGTTCGCTTTTTGAAGGACAGGATTGGTTGATGGTTTAACCGGCGGTTTAGGATGTGTTTTCAAGTCAAGAGCTTCTCGCTCTAAAATGCTCGACTTGACAGTTTTCCAACATAACCTCATGGGCTGTCTTCTTGGGTTCGTGGTGACCGTCAGTATCAACTGGTGGATTCGTGGTGAATAAGATATCACCATGTCCTTCAAGGATCTAAGATACTGTCTACAGATCACGATAGCAGACTTGCAAGCAGAGATGACAAGAAATGGACAAGTATCCGGTCGATGTAACCGTTCATCGCAAGTAGCGCAGATCAGGTCTATCTTGGAAGTCCCACTAAACTCTATGCTCGTCAGGGATTTTTCTTATTATGTGTAAAGCAATGATGCGATTCGGGCCGTAAAATGTATGTAGTCTTGTCGCAAATCTATTGTAATGATCTCACTGTCAGTAACGCTTGGCCTCCGGTAGATACAATAGCAACGTCATGTGTCCACTTTTTAGTAATACACTTCTCGATTCCACAGAAAGAAAATGACGACTTCATTCTGCAAACAAATGCTGTCTTAAAACCCACGATACACAAACAATTACCACATCACAACTACCAAACATATCCCACCACTCTCTCAAAATTACTAGACCAGGTTTCCACGCTGTGCCTACTGGAAAGCAGCCTAGAATGTCCACCAAATACAGGAGGTAGAAGCCATGAATTAGAACATCCTCGCTGATAGTGGAAACAGTTCAAGGCTCACGATAGACTTGATAGGAAGCGGAGAGTCGTGGTCCGAAATAAGTGTGGACGGGAATGGCGATAATGGACAATAAAGTCATGGTTACTATCCAGACCACAGATTAATCAACTCAATCATTTCCCGAGCGACATATACAACCTCATCGTTCTAAAGCCTTCTCCCCGCCGACGCATCTCTCTCAACTCCGTCGCAAAATCCGTCATCTATCCAAATTCCGCGCTTATGTATATACTTACATGACTTGCAAAGAAAAAAAAAAAAAAAAAAAGATATCTCAAGATATCTTTCTCATCAAATGATACTGACAAAGCCACTTGGTCGCCAGCAACAACGAAATCAAAGATAAAAGTGACCAATTCAATAAAGAGGAAAACAAAAAGACAAGTTTTTCAGGACGAGGAATGGAGGGAGGGGGTCGGAAGGAGAAAGACCCAAGAGGGGGGCTAGTAGATGGGGTAGGTGGATGGGATGGGGGCTTACAAGACATGATGGGGGGGGGGTCTTTCGAGAAAACGGGCGAGTCCACTTGATTTTTGCTACCCCATCTACTTCCTTGTCACCCAACCTCAATGCCACTGGTCTCATCCTCATCACATCACATGCATTCAGGATCAATGTCCTCTCTTGCAATGGTGATAAAGCTTGATTAACCCCAAAATTCAAACAGCATCACGAGCAGTTAATTAACAATTAATTAACCCTCGTCACTCACATTCTTGTTAATACTTCAAATTTCACAAGTCAAAATGTTAATACATATGTAGATACATTAAAAACACAATCTAGAGATATCACAAAACATCATCATGCATGCTAAGAGTAACCTAATGCAACCAATACCTTCATCAATGTTTCGGCCGCCCATCTCTTCAAGACAGATGCCATCAACAGCATGGTGTGAACCCCCGGTTCCAATCCTCATCACGCTTCGTACAATGCTCATATCAAATCATAATCCATGAAAACAAACGCAACACAAACTCCAAGAACCCAAAACGCCAAAATCAATGACATGTCAACCTCTAACATCATTGCCTAACCCCCTATTTTCCTAACCCTCCATATCGTAAGGCAACTCTGGTAGAAGCTCAAGATCACGAGGGCACTCCCATTCCCAGCACAGCAGCGACCAGTTGAGTTCCTTGCGCCAAAACAATCCGAGACCAGCACCGGTCTGCTCGTTCTTTAATTCGGGCAGGCAATTGCTACGGTCTTCCGCGCACATCCCGCCAGTAAGGGGCATACGGTTGCAGTAGACGACCTTGCCCATGCGAGAGTGGAGAATGGCCATAGAGCATTGAATGCATGGCTCGTGAGTGGTGTAAAGTTCTAAGCCGTGGCAGAGATATCCGTTCGGGGTTGGGTGCTCATCTTCAAAAACAATAATTTCCTCCGGGAGAAAGGGGGCATCTTGGAAGGGGTCAAAGGAGAGATCACGCTCCAAAGGTGGCAAACCTTTCTCCACACGTTCAACCCGAACCAACTTCTGAGCGACCATACTGATCGCACGCATCGGAGCATGAGCCATGCAATTACCACGCTCATTCCGAATAGGCACGTTGCGCCAGCGAGCATCTCCCGCAATGCCAACCACCATCGCCTTCCCGTTCTCCCGCCACACAATTACCGCGCCCATCGGTTCTCCAGCACCAGACTCGTGCGCACTACGCGCGACCCTGTGAGCGAGGTTCATCCAGATGGCGGCATCAGAACGAATCTCCTGCGTAGCCCGAGTCACCAAACTAGGGTGGGGCCCGAGGGGGTTGTTCTTACGGTAGACCGTAGGCCAGAACTGTGATGTCCACATAGCAGCCTGGACCTGTGAGATGGGAGGGTGTTCCGGAACAGTAATACAGGAAACAAAACCTTCTTCAACTCCAGGGATCTTAGATACGGTCTCGATGAGAGTTGCTTCTTCAACGCGATGCGACTCTCCAACAATGATGTACATAAAGTTCGATTTTCCGGTGTGAGCGATGCGTCCAGCGCTAGATTCGTTCATAAACTTGGTCTTGAGGTGGGCGGGAAGGTCGCCAGGTTTGGCGCAACGACGGAGATGCAAAAGGAAAGGCAGTGTTTCCGTACCAAGCAGTTCCTTAATAGCTCTGTGGAAATCCATGAGTTAGTATCAGTCTTCATGATGATCCCAAAAAGAAAAGTTAGGTTCAAGTCTTACTGGAGGGTACTGTTAGTACACTTCGCAGGCACGCGTGTGATCCACACGTTCAGAACCGCATGCTTCTGGTGAACCTCGAGGGTTGTCTTCTGTGGAATGAGAACACCCGGCTTAGGCTTGAGATCGGCAACTTCTTGGGTCAAGGTGTTATGGATGATCTCAGAAGGCTTGGGTGGGTCAGCTCGATCATAGTGGCCATTAGATATACGCCGTTCCTCATCCTGGGTATCGTCGTCATCAGGAGAGTGATCACTATCGGTTCCGGATGCCAATTTCTTCGCGGCAACAGACTCCTTGTCGACCTTGGCGCGCTTAGCGATAGGCTCGGCAGCGGAAGGAGCAGCCTCGGGCTTAGCCTCGATTGGGGCAGGGGTGGTCACAACTGCAGTGAAAGAGGTTGTGACAAGTGATTGGTCCTGAAGGCCAGTGGCCACGGGGGCAGGTCCGGCGTTCATATCGCGGGACCACAACTGACGAATAAGTGACTGAGTATAAGTGGATGAAGAGTCAGTGGTAGCCCGATTGGATGAGAGAATGAAGCAAGAAAAAAAATCAAAAAGAGTTCAATGGGTGTCCGAATGAAATGTTGACGATGTTGGAGATGGAATAGAGTGAGGGTTTTGATAACCGGACGGTATTGTTGCCAAAAGGCTTTTGTGTGTCTTGGGGGGAAGAGCTAGTGTGGAAGGCACTTATGCAAAACCTGCGATTGGCACTAAGTCATTGACCGGCAGTTACCAGTGATGCAAACGCCGCCTTGCGCTGTTCCGGAAAGGTGCAGATGGCAAAATTACGTACAATATGTGACCGGGAAAAGGATATTCGGGGCGATCTCGATTTCCAACAGGAAGATGCCGAGTACGATGCAAAACCCGAAGCGACCAACCTGTGAAAGGTTGATGAACTGAGGTGTCGCAAGTTTACCAGAGTCGTCCCCAGTTTCGTATCCGTGTGGCTGTTTTGATGTCAGATAGTTGTTTCGAGAAAGAATGGTAGGCCGTACATACCTTGAAGACTATAAGATACGGGTATGAATCTAGTACTTGCGATTCAAGAAGAACGAGGTGACCATAAGTGACTACTTGAAGATTTGGAAGACAAAAGAAGAAGGAACAGAGGGATGTCTTAGTTTGTCCGACTTGACTTTGTAATGACAAACCTGAGGTCGATTCTATATCTTAACAGTGTACTATTATTAGTACAGTGCGTATGTAAGTATGAGTTTGCTATGGCAAGTTCAGTCGTCGACTTATGTAAAGATGAAATTTAGAACACAACTTAATGTGCAAATCTTTCTCGGTAAGGTTATATATTATAAGTGGTTCATACCTCTAATCTCTCCAAATTTAGAATCTTTGATCAGTTGTTTCTACAAATTATATGATTAAATGAGTTTTACATGAAGCTAACATTGGAAAACTCATTCGAAGTGTTCCACAAACGCCACATAAAAACAATAGTTGCCACACTAGTCCAACTTTAACGCCACACTAGTCCAACCCAGAATCTTCTGAATCCTAACACTAGTCATTCCATGAGTTACTGAACATAAGAACGCATGATCGTTTGATGTTCTGTAGTTTGTAATTCATGATTGTGATTATGACATTCCACATTTGTAAACCTAACAACTACCAAATTATTGTCTCAAATAAATATCCACCAGTCAACATAATTGCGAGATTCTCAGACATCTAGAACGACCATCTAATAAAACTTCCGATCTGCACAGCTGCCCAAATGCTCTCACATCTTACGATGATTAAATGCATCATCTCGACATTCCCTCACATATGGTAACCAGAAAAGCATCGCATCTTCTCTTGTAATTCTAGCCACACACAACATCATTTTTCTTCTTCTTCTCCGCACTCTCCCCAAGCTGACCATGCAAAGATCCTACCAAAGTATCACCAACACCAAAAGTCCTTCCCCTTCAGCCTGCCATCCCAACCCTTGTCTCTTTCCCCATCAGGAAGAATCCCTCAATCCTTCCAACAAACCCGCAGAACATTATGTAGTCAAGTGGATGATATGGACGCGGATGTGGATAGGCTAATCACTATTTAGTTGTAGTGGTCACATGATGGGAGCGAATGATATGAGTAGGCATGCAAATGAGTATGTAAGTTTGCCGTGCATTAATGATACACTAGAGAGAAGGAGAGAGGTCATGACGAACTTATGGAGTGTTATGGAGACGGCATGTGATGCTGATGATAATACCATGCATAAGAGTGTTTGTTATATAGGCAAAGGGTCTGCGAGTTTCTAGTTTAAGCGTCGGATTGCTCTTCTAGATTGGGAATATGCATGTGCAATAAAACGATACACTTATACCGACTGACTGACGACAATTTAATGATGCAGAATACCCGGTGAAGTCATCTATCAAGCTGCACATTGGTGGCGATTAGAGACATGCATATGCAGACGGAGTGTAGACGGCGAGATGTCTTGTCAGGCCTTTTTTTTAATCTCACCCTCATCAATAAACAAAACACAAAAATCAAAAATACATGATCAGCGGGACATGGTTAAAATCTGCACGTTTGTGATTGACGACGGATGACAGAAGTTCTCAGATAAACCCTGGCTACACAAATGCTTTTTTTGTCATAATGAAACGAATCACACTTAATTCATGGTAATAAATGCAATTTCTTCTTTTTGACGATGTACGCTGGGGCGCTATGTATTGACAAATAGGAAAACAGCTCAATAGATGCGGGAATAACTAAACAGGAAAATAAGACAGACTATATGTCAAAAAGAATGTGATATTACCATGTGCTCTACTAGAGAGCGCCTGCAATAGGAGACGACAGTAAGAGATAGATAGAAAAGGGGGAATCTTGCACCAAAATAAACCCAAAGAAACCAAGACAAAGGAAATAAAACGATAGAAAAAAAAAATCTGAAAGTATAGGATATAATAACCTTGACAATAGTCAAGGACCCAAAGGAAACCCCCCTAAAACGCCGTATCGGTCTGATGTGTCTGATGCAAAAAGATAAAAAAGGGTATAGAGAAGTTATGTACAAGAAGCGTAATATGACAAGTCATGACAAGCGCATGACACATTATGTGTAGAGATTTTATTTCTTTCTTTCTTTTTCTTTTTGTTCACAGTTCAAATCAGATCCAGACAGGCGCGGGTCTGACACCACCAAGAGGAATGGAGTCAGGGAAAAAGGACAATCGAATAGCAGACACATCCTTGATATAAGAGTCGGCATGATGCTTGCAGAGACCCTTGAAGGTAAGCTCGCGCTCCTCCTCGTCAATAACCTCAAGCTTGTGCTTGATGCCAAAGTCTTCGGCAAGCTCAGCAACCTGGGCGAGCTCTTGGCCAAAGGGAGATTCGTAGGAGCGGGTCTCTGTGACAGTCATGGAGCAAACAGGCATGCCCGGGGACTTCATGCTGGCGAAGGAGTTGGAGACGGAGGTGGTGGCAGTTCCAGTAGAGGTCGTCGAGCTACGGGAGAAAGTCATGCTGGACTTGCTAACAACGGGGCGGTTAGGCGAGGGAGGCACCACAGAAGTGGGAGACTGGGTAAGGAAGACCGAGTGATTGATGGAGCCGGAGCAGTGATGGATGGCATTGATAGAGGCCTTCTTGGTGTGAGAGGGAGCCCTGTGGGGGATAGCGGGGGGAAGCATTTCAGAAGAGACGGTACGGGACCGCTTGGGCGAGCGGGGACCGGGGGTAATGTCGAACATTTCGGGTGTAGTAGGGCGCTCGCAGATGGAAGCTTCCGGGCTGGTTGGCGGGGAAGTCGAGGTGGAGGCGGGGCTGGTGAGAGAGTCGGAATCAGACTTGACGGAGTGGCTGGAGGAGGGCGAGCGGCGCTGGGCTTCGATATCGGGGGCGTTGTAGGACATCATGTTGGTGGTATGGACAAGCTGGACGGGACCGGAAATCTTGGGACGGATGATGCTGTTGGTCTTGGTGGACTCGCGGCGGGTGAGGAAGTCTTTGGTTTCCTTGAGGTCCAGGCCAAGCTTGACACGGCGGGTGGTGAAGGCGCGCGACAGAGAAGACGACATTGTCAGCGGTTGGTAGGTTTATTGATGTTGAGTGTGTAAGTGGAGAGAAGACTTGAAGGGAGCCGAGAGGCGAACACACAAAACTCAGTCACAGACGAGGAGTAGTAAAAAAGAAAGAACAAGGCAGTGGCTGGCACCGCAAGAGAAAGAAAGTAAAAGAGAAACGGTGATTTTGGAGGTTGTTCCCTGAGGTAAGATGGAAATAGAAGAAGCTCACAAGCTTGGGACGGAAATGGTGATATAGATAAGTAGTACGGCGGAGGGTAACAATTGGACCTTGGCGATCCCAGTTGGCGACCCTAGTTGAGTGACATTGACCTGTTTGGGACGCTATGGCACGACGCACTTGGTAAATGGAATCAGAGGATTGCGAAGCCTAAGCTAGAGAGCAGCAAAAAGAGCGCAAAAAAAGACAAAAAGTCCGACCGAGGATGAAGGAGAGTTGTTAAGAGGGTTGGATTTTTGGTGGGGGGTTGGATGGGTACAAGGGCCGAAAAAAAAAGACGAAAAAAGCGAGAATATATATACACACACAATGTATTTATCGTGTATAATGATGGCAAAGCCTCTTGTGCACTGAGTTGTACCAGGACGTTGCGCAGAGAACAGAAAGATCAACAAAGTGCGAGATAGAAAAGAAAGAATGTTGTGTGTTTGTGTGTGAAACTCGGTCCCGGCAACGGTTAATATATGTATATCTGCAAAAAATAAATGGAATATCAGGCAGTTTGTAGCAATGGACTGCGGAATGACCGGTGATTGTGATATGATTTACAGCGGTAACAAGATGACAGAGTATGTATGACGAAATCAACCGGCAGTCACCAAGTTTTTGGTGAGAATTATGGCTTGGTAGATCTTTTCAAAGTAATAATCAAGGCTAGATTTAATATCTGTTGGTAGTTGGAGGTACTAGTTTTGTGGAAGTAGTGCAAGGCTTCAAGCCAAGTGTAGGATGTATATACAAAGAGAGACAGATCTTTGTGTATAGGGAATGTGAGATCTGAACAACGAAGTCCAGAGTAAGGAATGACGGGACGAGCAGCGATCGATGACGCTGATAATGATCTTCTAGTTCAAAACGATCTTGGTATAGAGATTGCGAGGTGAGGGGGGAAAAAGAGAAAGAGAAGCAGAGGAAAGTCAGAAGATTGGAGGAGGAGGAGGGTCCAGGGAAAACCAAATAGGATTCCAGGCGGAAACATTCACATTTAGTAGAGCATTTGCAGCGGCCGCCAAGCAACTTTTTCTTCTCTTTTTAACGCCGTGACCACCAACAGAAATAGGATTTCATGGACAAACACAGGGATTAAATGCGATTTTTTCAATTTTCAATTTTACTTGATACTTATCTTTGCCCATGTATTTAGTTTTTTAGGAGTCATGCGCACCTGTTGTAATCCGATCCCAAGTACAAAACAAGATTTACCGCATCATTCCCGGCGTCCACCTTTTGCTTGTTTTACCAATGGTGGTAGGTGGCTCTTACGTCCCCATTTGCTGTGAAACCCGACAAGAAAAGAAAGAAATTAAAAGAAAAAGAAAGACGACCAGGCAGATAGACATCGTCGCCATGTGGCTTGGGAGCGGCCAATAACAGCATGCTGAACAGGGCAGAGCCATGAGCTGTGACCATTGGACCATAACACTAGTCTCCCTACGATTGGATCCTGTTGTTCCACTTCGTGACGTCGTTGTCGTCGTCGTCAACAAGATTTAATGACGGCCGCTACAACTCCAACTTTGGGGGCAAAAGAGCCTCTGTTTTTTTTTTGTTTCCTAATGTCTTGATTGGGCTCAAAAGGCCGTCCAGCTCGGCGAGCTCTAGACGAATAAATGGCACTTTCGGACAGTATCGCCCGCAACAGTAACTCTTTCTCTATCTATGTATCCAAAAGCCATCGCCGAATCCACTTATTATGATGGGTGTAGCGTGCTACAAAGGAAAAAGCACGCCGTCAAAAATCCCACGACAATCGCAACAGCGGGTATACGGATTCCCAACATGACCAATATGTGATAAATATATAGATGCAATGCCACTACAGCCACCCTAGCGGCAAACTAACGTATATTAATCATATATTTAAATATCCAAGAAATCATTCTAGCGCCAAAAAAGTCTAACGCATAAAAAAACGACATCTGTTGGTAGCCGGGACTTTATCAACTTGTCACTCCCCCCTCCCCCCAAATCTCCTCAGGGACCATTTTCACTAGTCTAGAGTCCATCCCATACCCCCACTATACCATTTCTAGCCAACTGCCAACTTGCCTCTTAGTTGCTGGCGGGGCCGTTCTGCGATCCCATTGGTTGACACCGAAACCTCTAGACCGCGCGCTCCGCAAAAAGTAGAAGTCGTCACTAGTGGTAGTGAGACTAGTGAGAGGTGGTTATACCCCTGCATATGATGGACAAAGAGTAAGGTCTTTTTTGAAGAATCAGATATTCAATTTATTTTTCTTTTTAAACAAATGCATTCATGGACACAGAGATGCTGTCAGGTATAAAATTGGGAAATTCAGGTCGAAATAATGGAATTTCGACAAGCGCAAGACATGTGATAATTACAGAATGCTCAGTGTTCACAGATAAAATGGATTGATTCACAAACAGCAGGTCGAGTATCACGATAGAAAGTTCCCAGTGGACATCCATGGGTGGATTTTCATGTTACCCATCGTTCTGGTCTGGGTTAGGGCACATGGGAATCCTGCCCCAGCTTATAACCAGCTTATCTATCTCGTCTGACTTGCCCTGAGATCATCATAATCGAAAGCTAGCAATATCCCAGCATCTCCATCCAGACTTCCCAAAAAACAGATCACCGGTTCCAGAACTTCAGTCAAGCCTAGAGCTGATCGCTTTAACCATTGCTATCCACCATCTCAAAACAATGACTCAGAATCCGTCCCCACCCCAGTTAGTCACTGACTGTTCTAGACATGATTTACTTACGATATGTTCCGTACCGCCATCAGTAGTGGCTCTTGTCTGCACAATCTCCCCTCACTTTTCCCCTACTCATTCTCACCATTTTCAACCGGCATCATTGTCGTAATGGTCGTCATCCACAACAAGAAAAAAAAAATACGTAGCAAACTCATCAATCCCAAAGAAGAAGCTGCCCAAAGAGTCCGCAGCAACCTCGCAACGCAACCCAGTGAGATCAACCCTTGACGCTCAATCCCCCTCCAATATCACACGCTCAATCACTTTTTTCTTTTTTTGTATCCTCTTGTCTTCCGCCGTCTATCCCATTTCTCTGTATTGCCGATCTCCCTCACGATTTGATCTGATCATTCAATGAGATCCCTCTGAGCGCCAGGGGTTAGATGTTTGACTGGGAGGGAACATGAGTGTTGGATGGATAGAAGGGAAGCAAGATAAGCAGTAATGTTTTACGATGCTATCCTCTGGTGGGCGACCAACCAACCAACCAATAACTTTTGCCAATGCACTTGCTATAGGGAGCGCCGCGGCGGTACTTGAAATTTGCATATAGGTGGGGGAATCAAGAATCCTCTTGTCTGTGGTTGGGGGCACATTACCGTCGTATGTTTCAAGTTGACGATGCACTGCAACTTTGGAATTCCACAATAAACAATGGCCATACGATAGAGTCACATTTATAGCTGTCTTTGTGGGCATAAGCTTGCCTTCGTCCTGATCTCTGTTGAGTGCCCATGATGGTGAAGGCCATTCTTTCATTTGCTCATTCTTTTGAATGGCGTTGGGCGGACCGTATTCAAGCCCCGAGTTTCGTGTTATCCCTTTGATCACAGCACAATCATAAATATCTATAATCACATTGTTTTTCGAGCTTTCTCCTGAACCTCCTAAAGAGGGCCACATTCAATTCCAAGGAGAGCCATCACAGTCCCAAAAACCCTATTGTTGACCTCCACGATGGTCTATCCACATCCGATAATCAATAACCAATTATCTATACATCTCCAATATGACCTCCCATAACGTGCTCCAGGGTAACCAAAGTCCAAGCGCCCAGATCGCAAAACATCAGATATAAAAAGGATGCTATGCTTAGCTATATACGTTATGCATATAGAACATTCTTTAAATTCCACAAGCAGTACTTTATCATGCGTCCTATATATTCTCAGGCTTTGACGGCGATCTTTTTTCTCGCTAACTTTCATGCATGCTGCGTATTAATGCATATATAGCGGAAAGCTAAACTTCAAACATGTTTCGTCGTTCCCCCTGATCGTCGAGTGACGGAAAACCCGATAAACCATATCTATTCAGCCCAGTGAAGCACGCTTACCTCTTCTGTTAAAGGGATCCTCACAAATGTATAATGTATCTGTGTATATTTATATCACATTTTGCAAGCCACAGTCTCAATATATCAGCACTTTGACAGTCGACTTACATGCCTCATGTCCACTGAAAGCCAATACAGTATCTTCAATGCAGGTCCAATGCACCCTACTAATTTCCAGAGACAATGCCACACCTAATGCTTCTGCAGGCCCTCTTCGCTTCCGAGCACTTGGTGGTTGACGCTGAGCCCATTCTGCAACTCCTCAGTCGTTTACAGTTGTTTCAATGTCAACTAGTTATTCCTGCTTTATTGTTAAAGTTGTGAATAGTGCGAAGCAAGACCTCAGGGAGATGATTTTCGCATGAATAGAGCTACAGAGGAGGAATCCAAGATCATGACTGCATATTCTGGATTTGGTCATCGAACCTTCTAGCATTTACTAGCCACTTAGAATCCAAGGATCTCAGTGGCGATGCAAAAGGTGCAACAAGTGCCAAAAGTCTGTACGTTTTCCCTGAATCGCCGGCGACACTGTGTTGGGGAAATATGTATCTGTATAGATTGATGCGACGAGATCACCAAAGAGATGATCAGTGCCGTAGTCAGAATAGTGGCTTAGTACAGAGTTATCTGCATTTAGAACATGTAATTATTATAAATATCAACAAAGCAAAACAGCCGCCATACATTGTTTCATTAATCAAACATGTTTTGTGCACCCATTCACAAGATCCCACGGCCTCCATCATTCACCGAAATCTTCGTCGTCCCCTCGGAAAATAAATCACTCTGTTTCATTGACAATGCCGGATACGAAAATCTCTACCTTCCCCACGGATATCTTAGTTGATTTTGACACCTGGGTTACTGCGTGATTGGCTTGATGAGTTTGTTTCAGAGGCTGGTCGGCGAGGCTCCTGAACGGCGGGGGGGGGGGGGGAGGAATCATGTATATACAGGCAAGGGGAAAGGATGGGGGGAATTATCGGAGGAGGTTTTTTCCCTGGTGTGGGGGGATGTATAGGATTATGGAAATACTGGGAGTATTCCGGTGATATTTTCAAGCGAGTTGGGGATGACACAGAGTCATGGAGAAAATGCTGACGTTCAAAAAATAAAATCATTGTGCATGTTGTGAATTGATGTTGAAACATATATTAGGGATCACCAACCCTTATATGCCGCGATGGAGGTGTTAATGTCGCAGCATGAAGAATGCAATTTAAAGGATCTTTGAGCAAGGTTTAAGGAGTATCGTTAGAACATCGTTTTCATGCAGAAGATGACCGGGCACGTGTTAGACTAGAACAACATCAAACACTTACATATACATAAAATCACCTAACAAGTTTATGCGACGACATAGATAACTAGTACAACAAGGAAACCTTCAGAAATAATTTTTGAGATCCGGATATACTTGAAAGATACGTGAAAATATAGCAAAAGATCATTATAAACCAGAAAAATAACCGTAATTTAACAATCCGCGAAACGCCCACCCAAAAGCAAAATCTATCGTTTTTTGTTATCCATCACTTAAGCCTCATCCATAGAGTCATCAGACCCCTCACCCTCACCTTCGTCATCATCATCATCACTATCACTATTATCTTCCTCTTGCACTCCAACCAATCGATCCTCGACCTTTGTAGTAGGCTCCGAGATCCGCCCAGCAAACGCCTTCCGCACCGAGGCGTTAGTCGAGGTATCCCAAACCTGTAAGGACCCTGCCGAACCAGCAACCGCCAGTCTAAACGCAACCTCCGGATCCGGCGCAAACGAAGTTGAAAATACCTTGCCAACATCCAGATTCCGCGAGACAACCATCGAGGGCCCACTAACCTGAACGTTCCAGAGCTTCACGGTTTTGTCGGAGGATCCGGTGGCGATGAAACCAGGGATTACGGGGTTGATGTCGAACGATGATAGCGACTCATCGTGAGCCTGGAGAGTCCAGACGGCCTTGGTGGCCGAGGGAGTCGAGGGGGCATTGCGGACATCGTGATAATGCAGGATACCGTTTTCGGTAGATACATAGAAGTAGTTGGGGTCATGGGGGTCCCAGCGGACGGCCTCGACATCGGACTCGACGCCCCAGCGGGGAGCCTTGGCATTGGGAGCACGCATGTCGGAGGCGACAACGGTCCGGTCGTAGGAGCCGGACAGCAGGACAGTCGCCTCGACAGGATGCCAGGCGAGCGAGCAGACCTTGTCAGTGTGAAAAGAGTACGACTTGGCACACTTGGCCGTGTTGAGATCCCAGAGTTTGACGGTCTTGTCGGCAGACGCAGAGGCAAGCAGGTTCCGGTTCTGGCGGTTATGCGCAAGGGCCAGGACGGCATCGGTATGGTACTCGTCGTTGGCCTTCTTGGCTTTCTTCTTCTTGCGCTTTTCTTTGGCGATGGTGGGATAGGAGCCCTGGCCGAGGATAGCATTGGGGTAGACGGAATCGATGGCGTCGAGATCCCAGATTTCGATATCGGGGTCCATGGTACCGATGGCGACAAAGTTGGCAGGTTTGGTGGGATCAACGTCGGCTTTGTTGACGGGGTAGTCGATCCACTCCAAAGCGAGCGGAATGGCGGGCAGCATGATGTCGTGGTGAACGTACATGTTATCGGCCAAGTCTTCGTAGACATAAACTTCAAGTTGGGCAATTTCGTCCTCGATGGAGGCGGCGAGAATGAGGTTGTCGGTTTTCAGGATCTGGAGGTCTTCGCGTTCTTCGTCATCTTCTTCGGCGGCTTTGTCGTCAGGGAGAGTAATGTAAGGGTCATCTTGGTTGTTCTTGTAGTAGGAAAGAGACTTGATGTTGCCAAAGATGGCCATGACTTCGCCCTCGCCGGTGTTATCTTCATCATCATAGGTCTCAAGGTTGTATTCCTTCAGGTCGTCGTTGATGTCAATGGCTCTTTGGGGTTTACGTTAATAACCGACTCTTCGTAAAATGTGCTGAGAGTTAATATTACTTACTTGTTGTCTTCCTCCATCTCGTTATCATCACTGTCCACAGTAGCTTTGGCGGCAGCAACAGCAGCAGCGGCATCAGAACCATTAAAAATCTGGGCACCGCCCTCTTCCTCATCGTCCTCATCGTCGGAACCACGCTGAGCAGCGGCAAGGTCTTGCTGAGCATCCTCAAGCTTAAGCTTAGCGAGCTCCGTGATGCGGTCTATCTCAGCATCATTCATCTCATACTTGGTGGGGAACTGAGCGGCGTACCCACGGGGCACCCACTTGGTGGCGGTAATCATAGAGCCAGACATTTCGGGAAAGATCGAAAATGATTCTCTACTGTGCTTGAAGTGTATGAAAAAGTAAAACTAACTTTATAGAATCGAAAGTTCTCACGGAGGAGAAAATAATTTCGAAACTGATACTTGCAGCAGATTCTTTCGTCTAATTCTACTTTGCTGCCGCTCCTCCATCCACTTACACCAAAAATAACCAGACATTTGATCAAAAATTTTGGACAAGGTGGGGACCCTAGCTTTATCGATAAGCCGATAATGCGGGGCGATAAGCGCTATTACCTGATTGGGAATAGGCTAGTAGGACAAAAAGCAGTCAGCCTTGTAGCAAGCAACAGCTAAGTTTTGGATGCGCTACAAGCTTAGCTTTGCGACAGCCGGTGCATACATTTGGGGGGGGGCCATCATTCTTGAACTTATAATATATATACCCGAAACCCATGCCATGGATGATGACTACACGGGCGCGATGCCTAAACGCCGCAGAGTCGACAATGACCACCGCCGCAACAACCACAACCGCTACGACACCCGCGACGGCCCTGGCCCTTCCCAACGTGGCCGGTTTACTAACTCCTACATACCCAGCCGCAAACGCGACCGCCCCCGCAGCCCGACACCCCCTCGCGAAACCGAAGAACACGAACGAGCGCTTGATCGCGATTGGTACGCCGGCGACGAAATAGGCGGGCACGCCTTTGGCGACGAGGCGCATAATCCGTTTGCAGCGTACGAGAGCACGTGGGAGGCGCAAAAGACGGAGGCTGCTGCAGCAGAGAGAGCAGCACAGAGATATGACTCAAGGAGAGAACAGAGGAATCGAGAGAATGATGCGTGGGAGGCAAATCGGATGGTGGTTTCGGGGGTAGCGCAAAGAATGGATCTGGGAAGGGATTTTGATGACGAGGAAGGGGTGCGAGTGCATTTGCTGGTGCACGAGTTAAGGCCGCCATTTCTGGATGGGAGGACGATCTTCACAAAGCAGTTGGACCCAGTCCCGGCGGTCAGGGATTATCAGAGTGATATGGCAGTGTTCAGTCGGAAGGGGAGTAAGGTTGTGAAGGAAGCTCGACAACAACGAGAGCGAGAGCGACAAGCTCAAGCGGCGACGTCAATGGCAGGAACAACACTGGGGAATATCATGGGTGTCAAGGAGGAAGATGGCGATAGTGCTATGCCAATAGCGATGGAAAAGGACGTGAAAAAGGATGTTAAAGAGGAGGAAGGGCCACCGATGAAAGCAGACAACAAATTTAGTCAGCATCTCAAGAAGAACGACGGCGCGAGTAGTTTCAGCAGAACAAAGACGTTACGGGAACAACGTCAGTTTCTTCCGGCGTTTGCGGTGCGAGAAGATCTACTACGAGTCATCCGGGAGAACCAAGTCATCATTGTGGTTGGTGAGACCGGCTCCGGTAAAACGACGCAGTTAGCACAGTTCTTGTACGAAGATGGCTATGGGAATATGGGCATGATTGGCTGCACACAGCCTAGACGTGTGGCTGCCATGAGTGTTGCCAAGCGTGTCGCTGAAGAAATGGTGTGTCCGTTGGGGGGAACGGTGGGTTATGCCATACGTTTTGAAGATTGCACGAGCAAAGATACCGTTATCAAGTATATGACTGATGGTGTCTTATTGAGAGAGTCCCTGAATGAGTCAGACTTAGACCGGTATTCGTGTGTCATCATGGATGAAGCCCACGAACGTGCTTTGAATACGGATATCTTGATGGGGCTGTTTAAAAAGATCTTGCAACGTCGGAGAGATATCAAACTCATTGTAACCTCAGCTACGATGAATTCGAAGAGGTTTTCGGACTTCTTTGGAGGTGCGCCAGAATTCATCATTCCTGGTAGAACGTTTCCAGTTGATGTATTATTCCACCGGTCACCGGTTGAGGATTATGTTGATCAAGCGGTTCACCAGGTTCTGTCGATCCATGTTTCCATGGATGCTGGTGATATCTTGGTATTCATGACTGGTCAGGAAGATATCGAGATCACCTGCGAGTTGGTCCAGAAACGTCTGGATGCTCTCAATGACCCTCCCAAGTTGAGTATCTTGCCCATATACTCGCAGATGCCGGCGGATCTTCAAGCCAAGATCTTTGATCGGGCGGAAGCCGGTGTTCGCAAGTGCATTGTTGCCACCAACATTGCCGAGACCAGTTTGACTGTTGATGGCATCAAGTACGTCGTTGACAGTGGTTATTCCAAGACGAAGGTCTACAACCCGAAGATGGGCATGGACACTCTCCAAATTACTCCCATATCGCAAGCAAATGCCTCTCAGCGTTCCGGTCGTGCCGGAAGAACCGGGCCCGGTAAGGCCTTTCGACTGTACACAGAGAAAGCCTTCAAGGACGAACTGTATATCCAGACCATACCCGAGATTCAACGGACAAACTTAGCCAATACTGTCTTGATGCTGAAGTCTCTCGGCGTCAAGGATCTTCTTGATTTCGACTTTATAGACCCTCCTCCGCAAGAAACCATCACCAGATCCATGTTCGATCTCTGGGCCCTCGGGGCCCTTGATAACATGGGTGAGCTCACCGACCTCGGCCACAAAATGAGTGCCTTCCCTATGGACCCCTCCCTTTCCAAACTTCTCATCACCTCAGTCCAATATGGCTGCAGCGAAGAAATGATCACCATCGTCTCCATGCTTTCTGTACCAAACGTTTTCTATCGTCCTAAAGAGCGTCAAGAAGAAGCTGACGCACAACGTGAGAAATTCTGGGTCCACGAATCTGACCATCTGACCTATCTGCAGGTCTACCTCGCCTGGCAGGCCAACCGTTTCTCTGAATCTTGGTGCATCAAGCATTTTCTCCACGGCAAGTCCCTCCGGCGCGCCAAGGAGATCCGCGACCAACTCATCGATATCATGAAGATACAAAAGATGAACCTCGTCTCCTGCGGCATGGACTGGGACATTGTCCGCAAATGTATCTGCTCCGGCTACTACCACCAAGCCGCCAAATATAAAGGCTCCGGCGAATACATCAACCTCCGTACCAACGTTGCCGTCCAACTACATCCCACCTCTTCCCTCTACGCCGGACACCCCCCCGACTACGTCGTCTACCACGAGCTCATTCTCACCTCCAAAGTCTACGTTTCCACCGTGACCGCTGTGGATCCCTATTGGCTTGCGGACCTCGGTGGCGTCTTTTACTCAGTCAAGGAAAAGGGATACTCGGCACATCAGAAGAAGTTTACCGAGACGGAGTTTAATCGGAAGATGGAGATTGAGGCGCAGATGGTGATGGATAAGAAGGCTGCTGAGGAAAAGAAGGCGGCAGAGGAGGAGAGGAAAAAGAAGAAGACAGCGGTAGGAGCGGGAAACGGGGGCAAGAAGGTGGTGACGAGTGGAGTCGTTAAGAAGCCGGTGGCGAAGAAGAAATTTGGTCGGCTGTTTTAAGATGGTGACGGAAACCCGGCCACAAGATAACTCAAATGTTGGATATCGTCATGTTCATGATCTGTTTACATAATATTTTGTTTGGATACCACGCTTCGCATGATTTACCACTGTTTTAAGTCCCGTTCCATTGTCTGTTTTCAAGATTCTATAGAATACAATATATATACACAAGATATCAATCACTTCTTTTCTTAGCCTTTACAGCCCAAACTCCTCAATCAAAGCCTGGAACCCCTGCTCCAAGTCCGCCTTCAGATCCTCAAAGGCCTCAATACCAGTGCTAACTCTGAGCAGATCCAACGGCGCATGCTCATCCGTGATCGCTCTCCATTCAATCAAACTCTCCACACCGCCCAGACTTGTCGCATGGTAGAAAAAGTTAAGCTTACTCGGCAGGAACCTCGCCAACTTCTCGGAGTTCAAAATAATCGAAAAGACGGGCCCGTACCCCTGGGGCATCTGCTCCTTCAACCAAGCATTCACCGGGTCGCGAGCCTGCTGGCTAGCATGGTAAACCTTTTTGACCACCTTAGACACTGGGCTCAAATTATCCGCTGCGGCATCCGCCAGCCAGTCTGCTAACTTTGTTGCCGTCTCAGATTGCCGCAGCACGCGCAATTCGAGCGTCCGGACACTCCGGAGGCCCAGCCAGCCCTCAAGAGATCCCATGACGGCCCCCGTGACCAACCGGTCATACAACATCCGATTCTTCCAACAGACCTTGGCCGCGACGTTAGGGGCAGTGTGCTTGGGGTTTATGGCGACGACACCGCAGAGCATATCGGAGTGGCCGCCAATATACTTGGTGCCTGAGTGCATGATGAGGTCGGCGTCGTACAGGAAGGGATCTTGCAGAGGGGGTGGGGCAAAAGTGGCGTCGACGGTCAGGTAGGCACCGGTTCTCCGGGCCTTCTCGGCGTAATAGGCCAGGCTTCGCGCCTCACCCAGCGGGTTCACAGGCGTCTCGATGTGGATGACATCGCCGGGGCCGAGGTCAGAATCGTCACAATCAAGTGCGACTTTTTTGACGCCGCTGAGTCTGTGAAGGATATCGATGACGCCGTGGCAGCCATGGTAGCCGTCGCTGATGGCAATGGTCTTGGGGTTGAGGTGGATCATCATGGCGTGGAAGGCGGAGAGACCGGAGGCGAAGGTGAGGGAGGGGCCGTGGAGGAGGGAGGACATGACGGCTTCGAGGCGGGTGGTAGTGGGGTTGGTGTGTCGGGAGTAAATATGGGAGTCGTTGGGGGCGGTGGGCTGGAGGGATCAAGAGGTCAGTGAGGTGTTCGGGGGCAATGAATCAGAAGGCGCGGGGCCAGGGCGGTAGCTTACATCGAGATTCTGGTTGTAGCTAAGGGCGTCGGGGTCGTCGGAGTAGCGGAATGTGGTGGAGACGTGGATAGCCGGAGCCACGGCGTGGTGGGAGGAGATGCCCTCATCGGCGTGGATGGCCCGAGTAGTGATCTGGGCAGCATTCTTGACGGTTTCCTTGGTAGACATTTTGTAGATATCTTTGGTATATTCCGAAAAGATTAAAAGTATCTCAAGTAAATATGCTATATATCATAGGGGAAAAAAAATAAACGCTTCACGACACTATTTGACTCGACATCACCTTATTTATATGCAAATTCAATCCATCAACTCCATCAGCTTCCTGGGACGCACCCCACCAATCAGAGAAGCCACCGCCTTTGAGTGCTTTCCCAATCCGTCCATCGGCGCAAACCCCACTTAATGTCGCCATACAAACCCGGAGTTTGTGCGACCGGGAATGCGCTTCATCACCATGTGAAGAAAAAAAGATCAAAAAAATCAATAATCAATAATAAAAATGTCAATTTGTTGTAGATCTGATAATTGTCAGCAGGTATGGAAGAGGCCGACGCCAACGCCCTGAATATAGATAATGACATGCTCCACAATTGATAAGTTATGTATTTATTGTAATATAAAGACAAGTACATGCCCATTGGGGAAATGCATTAGTCCCTATCAGTCCTAGAGGGCGTATTGACAAGCTTCATGTCTCATAAACCACGAATTGAGCAGTCCGATCATTATCTAACTCCGACAACCCCGACAACTTCCGTCCATCTAGGAGTCGTGGGCATTCCTGGATACTCCTACTAACCGATCAAATGACTGTATCCATAGTTAGCTGTTTTCTAGGTACTTGACTATGGACTAGCAGGTGGTAGAGGGGCAAAAGTATATGACGGGAAGATTGATATCTCCGTCTATCCGCGGGGTTAGTTGAATTTGTGTTAGTATATAGTCAACTGTGTATATTGAGCTACAATGGCTTATCAACTGACTAATGAATGTTTTTTGGTTGTCAAGACCTACTATGTCTAATACACACATGGTTATCATGACCTCGCATCTCAAATGTGATAAATTTGCTATACGCATGATATTTATAATACATTAATAACATAAATATTGATCACTTACACCTATTCCCACACCGACCATTCAGTTACCCTCTCAACACACAATCCCGATGAGTTTCCAACTTACTCTCTAATATTTACCATCTTTGCCCACTCCCCCAACGCCCTTCCACGACACAATCCTCCCGGACCCCTCCCCCTTCCCGACACCACCTCATAATATAAGGCAATTGGTCATAATTCATTCACCGCTCACCACCGTCTATCTAAATCAAAGTCTCCTTCATTTACATAGTAACCAGCCAATCCTTCACCCCATTATCAATCTAAACATCTATAAAGATGGTCAACTTTGAAAAATATGTATATACCAAGACGCATAACATAACCATTACTAAACAAGATCCACAATTCCATCAACAAAAGCATCCCTCGGCCTCTGCCTGGTCCCCGGACGCCTCTCGCAAATTACTTCCATACCTACAACATGCACACGATGCCAAGCTTCCTGACAATGCTTTTTTTTTTATAAAATCGAAACAAATGTTATATTCTACATCACCTCTCTGAAACTAAATAATCTAAATATAATAATAATAAAAAGTCCATCATCGAAAACATCATAACCTACCCTCCAAAGGATTACAAATTTCTACAAAAAAAAAAAAGAAAGAAAACAACCTCAATAAATAGACCCATAAAGCAATATTGGCCAAGATGAAAATGACAATCAAACAAAAAGATGTAACAAAGTTAAAATCACCAATCATGTGATCCGATCGTACGTACGCGCAAGTATGGTATCATGTGAATGAAAGAACAGAAATAGACACAAATAGATAAAAACGCCACCATCATCCCTCCTTAAATGTCTGCCATCTTCTAGATCCGCCACCTTGGCTTATTATCCTTCGGCGCCTCCGTCGCCTTCCGCATCCCCAACCTCGACCCTCCCGCTCTGGATGCTGGACTAGCCCTCCCATCCGTACTCTCCGCCCTCATTCTCCCCAATGTCAGCACACTTGACCGTCTCGGGTTGAATGTCATCAATGACGACGGTCTCGACGGCGACGATCCCATATCAAATACAGACGACAGCATCCTCGGTTGATACGAGGCCCTGCGTATTTCCTTGGGGGTCGAAGAGGACCCTGCAGATTGCGAATTGGCACGGGTTTTCTGGAGAGTTTGTTGCGCATAAGGACCGGGGGCAGCTGCAGTAATGCATTCGCGGAAGGAGAGGCGGGATTGGCTGTTGCGAGAAGGGGTGTCCTCCATGGGCACGGGCGAGCCAGTGCTGGATCTTGGAGACACAGAGAAATTACGGAGCCTTGGGAGGCGGGAGCCTGAGTTGGCATTGGGGGACAAAGAGCTCGAGGAACGGGTAGCCCCAGTGGTATCAGAGGGATGCTTCTTGGCGTAGGGGCTAGGAGTTGTCAAGGTAAGAGGCACAAAGTTATGGCCAGTATCGAGATCCTTGGTATTAGTAGAGAAATTCCACTTAGGCCGTAAATCGGACGTAGAAGGAGGGCGGGTAAGTCTGTTGGGAGTCTTGGCTGGGTTCGGCTGTGCCAACGCCGCTAATCTGCTGATACTAGCCTTCTTGACGAGACTGGGTTGTGTAGTCGATGGAGGAAGCGACGAGTAACGGCGGTTCTGAGGCACCACGGACACGGCCGTAGCTGCCCGGCTACGCTTAGCAACAGACAGCGGAGTCTTGGGCATGGGGCCTAGTGACGACATAATGATAGAAGAGGGAGGTGAGCTCCCAGGTGTCTCCCGACCGCTGCCGACGGTAGAGGCATGATCAGTGGACATGAAGCTTGAGATTGAGTCACGAAGCTGTTGAGTCTTCATCTCGGTCTGCACCTCTTCCAACTGCACATCCATATCCGCCATCACCAGCTTCAGATCCACCCACTTAGACTGCGTCTCGGCATGAAGACGAAGAATCTCTCCATTGACCGTCAGGCGATCCTTGACTCCCTTGTCAATGATGGACAACACGCGTTCAATAGCCGGGCCGTAATGTGTCTTCTTGGCTTCATAGCTCTCAATCTTCTTATAAATGGCAGGCTGATTGGTTAAGTAGTAGCCGGCATCAATCGCCTCCTGGAGTTTATCCACAGAGCGATGAACCGACTCATACATCTTCTCGGCTTGTCTTCCGGCATTGCGGAACACGGAAATCCAACGGTCCTCACCCAGCTCCTTACGCAGAGACTCTGCGTCCTTCTCAAGTCTCTTATAGCAGCCATCGAGTGCTACTCGTCTCATTTCGAGCTCATCACAGGCAGTAGGGAAAGAGCTGGACGCCCGATTCTGGAAAACCGATAGTCTCATGGGAAGGAAGTCCAGGGAAGCACGAAGAGGCTGCATGCGAGCAAACAAAGCAAGTAGAGATGAATCGTCCAGAGTCAATGTAGGAGTATTCGGAGATCCAGGGCTCATTGGGAAAGGGGGCATGCTAAATCTGTTCTGGGCACCCAGGCGATTTGGATTGGGGGCCTCTTCGACAATCGTGTCAAGACTATCGACATCAGCGCCACCCTCGGGGATGGCCAGGGACTGATGGCGCCGTTCCTCCATCTCAAAGATCAATCGGCTAAGCTCATCCATCTCTTTTTGGATATCGCCCAGCACATTATTCCAGAGCTCACCCCATTCCATAGCAATTTCCACCTGCTCCTTAACAGCTTGTAATAACTTGCGAATCTTGAGCCACTCAGTCAGTATAGCGTCCATCTGAACGACAGCCTTTTGCAGATCATTAGGCGATACACTGCCGATATCATTCCGTCGTTGCAGATCCTCAACCGCTGAAATGTAAATGTTAATTAACTCCTCAAATCTCATAATCGCCTTTTCTACTTCTTCCAATCCCTCTCTGCCACCCGCGGCTGACCATTCCACGTCATCATCGCTATCCAGGCCCTCAATCACCTCGGAAGCTTTGAGAATCCATCCTCTAATCTGCTCAGCAGCATTAATGAGAGCATTGTTAGCAGTATGGGCTGCAGGAATAGCCGCTACCTTTGTTAATAGCGACTCGGCATCCGGTAGCTGAAGCGAAGTAAGCTGCGCCAATTGATTGGTAAACGACGCACGCGAAAGAGTGTAAATTGATCCAGCACGGCCGTGGCGTGGCACAAAATATTCGCTATTTATCGAACTGACGGTTGCAGCTGACTGAGCGGACTGCAACAATGGAGTATCCTTTGGTCGTGGAGGTGGAGGTGGTCCTGCACATTGCTCCTCAACTTTCTTAGTGTTGAAATCATCCGTTTCTATCGACGGCACAATATCAAGTGGCGATGGAGGAGAATGACGATTAAAATTTTCATTGACAATTCCAACCGGTATTTTGACGCCTGTTTTGTTTTCTTGGTCTGGCAAACTGTATTTTTTGGTGTCCATGTTTAGTAGTTCGGCCAGTTCGACTTCCGGGAGGAGCGACGGGGAATGATGTGGGGCAAGGAAGCTCGAAGAAACCGAGGCGGGAGAGGCAAGACCGGTGTTGAACTCGTCGTGAGTTGGGCTCGGCAGTAGTATTGAGTTACCGCAATCCGAGGCTGATCTGGTGGATTTCGATGATTCGAATGATGCTTTTCTGGAAATGACGTTATGCACCGCTGTTGTGATACCTTTCCACGGTCGGCCGCGTCGTTTGACGGACAGATTTGACGCAGAGCCTGCTTGGTGGCTCTCTTCGAGTTGGCGGGCCTGGCTTTGCACCAGACCGCCGTTGCGGTCGAGAAGAATCGGAGTGGACGAAGTCGCCTTGTTATTATTGTTTCCCGGAGTCGTAGACCCAAACCCCAGAGCCTTGAGGCGAGCAGCAAGACCCGGGGACGGTTTGCACGTTTGATGGAAGAGCGGCGGTGGAGGTGTAGTTTTGGGAATAACAGAGTTGTTTGATCTGAGTTTTCGGGAGGATAGTGAAGCCGGAGTCGTGTGCGCCGAGACTGGCGAGAGTGATAGAGCTGGCGAGAGTGATGGAGATGATGGCTGCGAAATGCGCGCAGACGTGTCTTCAGTTAACTCTGGTAAGAATGATTTTCTAGTTTGTTGTAGAGTGGTGACAGTCACGTTGTGATCGGGTTGTGACGGTGGTTGGGTATCTAGTGAGATCTCGGATTTGAAATTTTGCGAAAAATTTCTGGCGTTAATTGACTTTTCAGTGGCACCAGATTGTGTCGTGTCGAGATTGTCCCCAGAATGTGCAATCACCGGTGTTGAGGCTTCGGGTGTGGATTTTGCACAGGCATCAGTATTTGGCTTTTGTTGATCGGTTGTGGGCAATGTTGCATAAAACGCGATGTCAGATGCAGCTGCGGGTGCGGCTATCGGTGCATCCAATAATACAGAGTCGTTGAGCACTTCAGAATTCACAGAAGTCTCGGGATTGGTGATTGGGGACAGTGAGAATTTTATATCAGGGTTATTCTCTGACGATTTGTCGTGATTGATTCTGGTTTCGGATAAAGCTATCGCGGCCAGAGGGGAAGAGGATTCCAGAGTCATTCCAGAGCCCGATTTGAGATCTGATGGAATGGAAGAAGCAGCAGTGGGAAAATCCAATTCCTTGTCTCGGTCGCTTGTATTCTGTGTATTTTGAGCCATGGGAACGGCGATGGGAATTTTTTGTGATAGTTGGTTATCCTCGTGGTGGCTGGTACTAGAGGAACAGTTACTGGAGGATTCTATTGGTGTGGGTAACCCGCTACCATCAATGACGGGCTGCATCATGGCTCCTGTAGCAGCGACAGCTACCAAAGAAAAAAAAAATCACAGTGAAAGCTGTCGAGGTCCCGGGGTCGCAAATTTAACGGGCGATTCCAAGGCGGATCAACCAATCTGCGCTTACTATAGAACCACCGACGACGCGCACGCAGAACACAGCAGCTCCGCGATTTCTCTTTTTTTTTCTCTTCTGGTATCGGCCCCTATTGCTTGATGCAAGCCTGAGGGTCCTGTATATATTGTGTCCAGAACAGAGGCAATAACACGACGATCTTGTTGAGAGTTGTGAACAAGTATTGGGTAAATATGGGTTAGATCGGTTACTGATGCTCAGAGTCGAGCTCGTTCTTCTTTCTCTCTTTATTTCAATCAGTCGGTCTCTCGTGTTGTTGGGAAGAGAGGGAGGACCTGAGGGTTTGAGAGGAGTGGATGTGAACAGGGAGGCCTGGCAGCAGATTGGTTCTCTGCTCTGGTCGCTGGGATTGTTGGTGCGGATGGCTAGGACGAGCCTCGCATGCGGAGGAAACTTCAAGTTCAATCTATATACAATATATAAGATATAATTTGGCCATAAGGTCAGACAATATTCGATGCAAACAAGCTACTACGGATCATAGGATACATAAATTTACTTACGTGTGAACATATATTATCTAGATATGTATATGTGTATGTACTTACGTTTGTTCGACCAGTCAGTCACCTAGGCAAGCGCGATGATGTTCAATGGCCCGAGAGCGTACAGCGCAGAAGCTAATTATTCCTTTTCTTTACCGATGTTCACCTCCAAGAAGGATTCTTCGTGAATATAATCCAATGGCTGCCAATTGGGCGATATATCGAGGTAGCAGTCTTGGTTGATGATGCGCTTTAGTCGGTAGATGCTCTGAAGGAGCTCTGGAGTGCGGATGACCAATAGGTTAAGGATGGAATAATGCAGTCAACGTGCAGAATGATCGTGCCAATCAATGCAATTCAAAATATGGATGCCTGTCTGTCTTGTCAAAAAGATTAGAACATGACGAAACGACGTGAAGATTTGGGTGAGATGAGAAAAGAAAAGTTGATAGTGGTGGTGAGAAAAGATATCAAACAAGAGATGAGGCTAGTGATGAGGTTTACTCATCAATCCAGTTTGACAAGGAGCTAGTGTGAGAAGTCAAACTAAAAGGCTGTGGATTGAGGTCGTCAAGTGGGTAAAATGGTAAGAATGATTGATTGAAATTGGTTTTCTTCTGTTGTCATTTTTTTTATGGAAACAGCCAGAATATCGGGCTGTGATTCAGAAAATGGGTAATTGCATATGACTGAAACTTGTGACTGCTGGGCCATACCACATACCCGGAGCGCACGCAAAAATATAGAAAAAAAATATATACCATCAAGGTCGGACGAGGTCAATATCGAATGACAAACACTTGTAAGTCTATTCGCATGCAAACAGATTCGTATGTGGGACCGGGCATCATGAGATTATCCTCAAACAGCTAAACATACCGACTTGTAACTCGAAAGGTTTGGACAGCTACCAGGTTTATCATTCTCGTCATGAGCAGGAGCTATGACATCCGTTTGGGAAGAGGTTCTTGGAGAAGTCTAAATTGTTCGAAGTATCAAGGTGAAAGCTGTCCGTATATTTCGTGTTCTTTGTTTCTTATATTCTTGTTGTCTGGACCGATTTCTTAGGGTTATGAAAAGTAGAACTTCCTAGTATGTAAACACAAAATATCCCGGAAAACAAGATTGATAACCAAAGGTTCGGAGAGACTTTAACATACTTTGAGATAAAATGGAACTATTTGGATTCTTTTTGTAGATACAACCTGGAAAACTAGATATTTATGTGTAGATATACGAACTATTATCTAGAAGATATGTACCTGTGATTGTCACTCTATATCACTGTTTGTATCGTGGGATTCCAAGGGTGGTCAAAATCGATGTAATTACTGAGTATCAGTGATTATTTGAGGTTTGCGGATGGAAGGTATAAATCAAATGATATTGATGCGTGGGACTCTGTGAAGGCGACAGCGTCTACAATAGACATTGACTACTGGTTTGTTTTCTATCTACAGGCCAGCCGTGTATACTTGAATGAATAGAAGCCACAAATTATCCACCTATTATCCGATATATTTATGCATGAACGTGCTGTATTTATTATTGTCGCCATAGACGGTCAATCCAACCAAGGGATAACAACATGCTCAAAAAGGTATTCAACAATTGCCATCTTGTGTTGACCTAAGGATGACAACCAGAACTAGATAAGATGAAAAAAAAAAGGCATATATAATATCATTTCCGTGCACAGTATGGCAACTAATCCTCGTAATTTTGATAATTGTGTAAATTTCGGGGGTTGAAGGCTCGCAGCTTAGCTTGATGTAAACGAAAGATTGATCAATATTTGCTTGAATTCTATATTTCAATAGGTTAGAAGAATTAGGGTTGTTCATAACTGATAAAACCCTGGTCTGCCATACATGTTCCGTTTCAATTCTATCTATGAACCATCACCATTTTCCAAGTTCGTTTTCCCCCCGTTTTAATCCACAGCCTCCCCGCGACGTGATGGATTATTTTCAGTTCTTAAACCCTTCCACCCCTCCTCCCCCCTCGGCGGATCCTGCATATCTCTATTTATTGCTTTTGAATATGTAACCTTCATTCCTTTTGCTGCAAACACTATAAAAGTCAATACTATGGGCTGACTATACACAAGGGTTTAAATTGGGATGGACAAGGGTTTGAAGTGGTTCATCTGTGGGCGGAAGGTGATAGAGGCCATTCATTTAGAGAGAGAGAGACTATTACTTATTTGGATTTGTGAGATGGTGAGTGAGATTGTATTTAATTTTATAGGGGATCGAATGTGAGTAGGTGGTTTGGATGGGAGGTTGTTGTTGGCTGATGCGCGGAATACGTTGGCGACGGGTTTTGGGTGTGGAATATCTTCCGACGGGAGATGATAGACATAAACATGTGTGTATAGGTTATTTGAATAGATGCTATCTAGAAATAGGAAATATTGGGGTTTATGATATGTATCTTCAAATCCCTAGAGGGCTGTGATGTCAGAATCAATACCCAACCGAGATTATCATATCATCCAAGAAAAAAAAAAACAAATACGAACATGTCATACGTGGAATATTGTTGTGACCACATCAACAACTAACATCACGTAAAGAGTCCTAAGGCCGACTTAGGTTAGTCTGACCCCTGATTGCGACATAAGCTATCACACAGTCTGTAGATTTATAATTGGTTTAGTTTCTATTGTCCATTCCTTCCATCATCTACACAAAGTCGTGTACTTGACTAATTCGCTAGTTTTCCTTGAGTTCAAAAGTATCTGAATATTTTGTATTATATTCCTGTATACAATAGTCAAGAGAATGTCCTCTTGGGAATATTGAGTGTGACGTGACACAACATATGTATGTAAAAGACTCGGAAGCTCGGGAGAAGATTTGTAGACGAAATGAGTAATTAGTAGTTGGTACAGAGAAGATGGGATTTCTTGTCATTCGAACTGCGGATATTTGGATGAGGGAAGTTAGAGTTGTAGGGAGATCTCTTGGTCCAAGGGCAAAAGGATGTATGATTCAACGATGGATTAGCATCATACACAATTATCAGTAAATATCTACAACTGGAGAGCCGATGATTGTTGGCATCATAAATAGGGTTCATACTATGTATAGAATCCAAAAGAATGCGTCATAGATATATTCCACTGGAAATCCCCGGATAATCGTCTGTTGTCCCATTTAAGCCAGATGTTTGACACAGGCCTGTCCATAATTTCAACAAAAAATGATGACTAAGAACAACATGGCTGGATTTGAAAGCTTATCTTCGCTGATGTTAACTTGACTGAGAAAGATATTGAGGGAAGCGCTTGTGCCAAGAATTCTCCTTTAACTCAACTAACCCATGATCGCCCCCTTCTACCAGGGCCCCAGATACTGTGAGTCTGGAGACCTGGACTCTCCGGTTTGAATCTCATTAGATAATAATCTAAAATATTGATTTAAATTTGGGTGCAGTTGAATCATCACCTGTGTGCAGTAACTCTCCAGCACAACATCGGCAGTATGCGTGGGCCTCTCTCTCTCATTTATATTAGGATACTTGCGCCCTGTGACACTCTTGTGACCTGATGCCCGAGGTCCACTGCTATTACGCAGAGCTATTCTCTAACTGTTTATTTTTGAGTTCTTCTCAGTGTGGGATTGAAGTTTCGAATTGTTTACTTTGGGGACTGGTTGGCATGGATTTATGTGTTCCTTTTTCAAGCAACGTGAATCTTCTCCCCGCACTGAATGTTTTATCTGCGGGAGCTCTGTAACCACTATCAAAATGCGTGACGGGAACATGGAGATGGAACCAAGAAGTTGAGAGTTGTGACTATTGAAGCTTTGCTTTATGCAAATAAGTATGTATATATATTTATATAGTCGATATTTTTCCTGAAAAAGCTCATTTCAGCCTTGGTATATATATTCTTTCATATTCGATCAAATTCAATATTTTACACTCGACATTGTTTTTTAACCCCATCAACTGTAATTCGTCCCCTGTCCGCCTCTCCTCTTTGTCTTGTCCCAATTCCCTCCTTTGCTGGCCTCTTCAACTCATCTTCTTCCTTCTCTTTGCCTTCGCTTGATCTTCCCGTCTCCGATCACAAGCCATCAATCTGCTCATTATCTTGCACCTTTCAAATAAATAAACACCATTTGTCCACTGTATAGATACGCCAACCACCCTTGATTTGGACTGCCCTCAGCTCTGAGAGCCATCATCGTGTTCTAGCGAGCCCTGGAGGAGCGTCCTGTGCGCTGCTGTTGCTACCGTTCTAGCGTGTCCTGGAATCACCTGCAGCAACATCCCAGCAAAGGCCCAACACCAGTGACGGCTGCCATTTCTCAACGCGCTAACAAAGGCCTAAACTCGAAGCACGCCCGCTACAAAACCTTCTGTAGCACACTGGTTCCCACACCCCCACACTCCCCCCCACTCATCAACTGTCCTTGCCCCCTTCCCC